>VDFB02338429.1:0-29539 GCA_007258455.2 Sequoia sempervirens
ATTATATGGTTGTTGTGAGTAGCATATTTTTATTTTATTACAGTATTCATATATGTAACTTTCTGTTGGAAAATTGGTATGAAGTTTGGGGTGAGTTTTTTTGGATTTTTCTCTAGTTCTGGTGTGAGTTTTGGCTTCCAGTTTAGGGATTTCTTTGGGGATTGTGCTGCAGATATAATTTATTTTTTTATCTATTGCATATGATAGAAAATATGATGTAAAACTATTTTATATTTAGTAATAATTAATTCTATATATTTTTCCCATCTTTTGTGTTAGTTTGGAATATTCTGGTGAAGTTTTTATCCTACCCAGTTTGCATATTTTCAGTTTGGTAGAGATAAAGATTTCCAAACTTTCCAGATTTTTCTGTTGCTGTTCATTTCTATTATCTGATGTATTTATCAGAAAAAATGATGAAATTACACGTGGAGATATATAATAAATCATTTGGATTTAGTTGCACATTACCCGATTTCCATATGGTGCATGTTGGTGTTTATTTCAGATTACCCGATTTGTTTGACATCAAGTTTGATAAAAAAATAAGGTTTCCAAATTTGAGATAATTTTTTTTATATTATTAATTAGACTTGAGGTTTATTTTAATTTGTTACATTACAACAGATGAAGTAAGAGGCTATCAAATTGATAATGAATTGATGAACCTTGATCCTGTTGACAACATCCAAGACTACATCACTAAGATTAATGATCTAAGAGAGAAATGTAAAGCATGTGGAATTGATAAGAAGGAAATTCAATTGGTCTACAATACATTGAACAAACTTCATACCGATTATGCTTCTTTTGTTTCTAGCTTTCATACTCATAGGTTGACTATGGGATTTGCATATACTACACCTTCATTTGCATCATTTTCTAAGATGTTAATACATGGGAAACAAAAGCTTATCTCAATGGGTCTCATCAAGACTTTTAAATCTCAGGAATTGTTGGTTAGTCAAGTGAAAGAATCATAATTAGATAAGAAACAGAAGAAAGAAAAGAATAATCCATATTCAGATCAAGCAAAGAATAAATCCTCTTCCATAGAGAAATCATCTAAGAAGGAGAATCCAACTTGTTCATATTGTAAGAAGCTTGGACATGATGAATATTCTTGTTATAAGAAGGATATTGATGAATTGAAACATATTCTTAATAAGAATCAAATTGATCTACCTTCCAGAATAACTGAGTCAACTTCTTCTTCAAAATAGTCTAAAAAGGACAAAGGTCATGCTGATTTGGCTTCTACATCAGGAAATAAAGGACATGCTCTTTGTACTTTTTGAGGTCATGGATCAGGGAGATGGCTTCTAGATTCAGGAGAATATCATCATATGGCATCTTCACAATCTATATTCTCTTATTTTGAGCCTTGTACTATGTCTCCTATTTTGATGGGAAACAATACATACATGAGTGTAATTGGGAAGGGGTCTATTAGTTTTGGGAAAAACACATTCCAGGATGTTTTGTGTGTTCCTCATTTGATGAAAAATCTTCTTTCCATATAACAAATTACACATGGTGGAGATGGGAGGACTATGGAGTTCACTCCTAATTCAGTCATAATATAAGACTTGAAGAGTAGAGATATTATTGCTATTGGGATGGTTGATCATTCATCTCGATTGTATACCTTTGCAAGTTTTTCTTCTAATCGTGACATTGTTCCTCTGTTTGTTGATGACACTTCTAGTGTGAACCATGATTCAGAGGATACATTTTTCTTATTGAACTTGGGAGTTCTCACATTATATCTAGTTCTTGAGCCATGCATTCTATCTCCTCCATCTACTATTGAAATTATTGATGATTGTGTTGCTATAGATGTGGCTTATTGTGATTCAATGCAATAGGATATTAATTTTCTTTCAAATATGGTTACTAGTGATGGATTCTTGAAAGGTATTTCAAACTTGTTTGTGGAGTCTCATATTGCATATTTGGGAGACATCATTTATGACATTCATCTTCTCTTTGATGAAGATGCTCCTTCTTCAATTGTTGCAAGGGAACACTCTGACCCTCATGTTCATTCTCTACATGATCATCCCTTGCAGTTTGACATGAATGTGGATACTTTTGGACAAAATTTGGAGGAGGCTTCTTTTTCTTTAGAGGAGATATCTTTGTCTTTGGCTTATGCTCTACATTCATCTCTACTAGATTTTGGATTTTCATCTTTAGTAGTGTGACCTAGAATGCCTATTTGGAATGTGTTAGCTTTCAGCGTCGACATGGAGATAGTTGAGCATGTTTCAGAGACATCACACATCATCTATATTCCCACATCTTCCTTTCAAGAATGGGAATAACTCTTCCATACATTCATGGTTGTGTTTCTTCCTAAGGGGAGGAATTTTGTTTGGTGAGACTGGATCATCTTCAGCATTCAATGTCAATATTCTACCATTGCAGGAGACTCACCATTGAGGGGGGGTTCCCTTGTCTCTCTTCTTCTCTCTTATGGGGGGTATTTTTCCTCACATGGGGTTTTGGCCTTCTCATGCATCATTGAGAGCTTTTTTGGTATTTCATCTCTCTTTTAGTGAGGAGTTAAATTTCCCCACTTGGTTTTCTCCTTTTCTTTGCTTGTGAGAGGTTTCTTTGCATTTGTACATGGGTACCTATCATGGCCTCATTTGATGGGACTCATCATCTTTTCCATCCTCCTAAGATATGCTTAAGGGGGGTTCTGGGTGTAGGTTTTTATTTTCCTAGTGGGTTAATCTATTTTCCCTTAGCCCTAGGTTTTTCCTACACTTAATTAAGCTTGCTTAGGATAATAAAGTGAGTTTATTACTAGGAGATAAGTGTGTGGTGTCCCCTTCCTCAAAGGGTGTAACCACTTTCAACTTTTGGTGGCATCCTCCACTTTGGTGGTCCATCTCCACTTTTTGGGGTTGATTCATATTGGTTGGATTTTCCATCTACCTCCTCTCCTAAGTTCTATATAAACTCACTACCTAGCTTGTATTTACATACTCTTGCATCTTCTTGCAATCTTTTGCATTATATCTTTTCAGCTTGGAAGCTGTTAATGCAATATTATCACATCTACATTGCATAATCTCTCAAAGTCCTAGTTTGCATTCTTATGTTTTTCCAATTTATGTAACTTTTATTTTCTCTTTAAAAGTTCCTTGGGTTATTCAATTTATTTCAGATTTCTAACATCCTATACAACTCATCAAATCTTAACAATTTTTTCATTTCAAAATTTCATTTGGAATAGTTGTATAGTATTAAAAGTGGAATTGAAGTACTCTTTATGATGAAGTAACAAAAGTTATAATGCAAAGCAATGGTAATGAAATCACAACCACAAACAGACCCCCAAATTCAATCAATAAATTATCCCTTAGCATAATATGATCTAGGAATAATATGTCTATTGAAGGTAAAATTGTCATTAGTTGATATCACCAAGTGGGTTTGACCTTAATGCTTTATAGATATCAAAATGAGGCTCATAAATAATCAAATATAGATTTTTAGTGTCCTAAATTTTCACCCTTGACAATTTCACACTTGGGTTGGCACCCTCTTAAGTGCATGTGCCGAATTATGCTTATAATTTACTTGTTTAATTGTTGTTTTCGAGAATTAAGTTAAATTCAGGAAATTGAATTAAATATTTATTTAATGGAATTTTGATGAGATAAAAAGGGTTGGAATAGGGCACCCAATTCCCCTATCCCACCTTCTTAGGCCCCAAATTTCAAATCTTAATGTTGACCTCAATATGTTTAAAAAAATTCAAAATACTTTGTTGGTTGATCTAATGGTTAATGTGAAATATGTTTAAACTCATATAAATATAAGATCTTCCTTCCATTTGAATAATTATTGAAATTAATAGATCCCAAGAAACTCAAAGTAAATTAATACAATTTTTAGAGGAGAATAAGTAAAAGATCTACAACACTATTATAGTCAATTACAAGTTTTCTTCGCATGAGCAAGCTCATGTTCATGCATTGTAAGACATTTCATGTTTGTGCTTACTTGTTATTGTGAGCAAGTTAACACTTTCAAGATCTCCAAGAATCCTTTGATTTCTCCATGTATGTGATGAGAAAAGTAACTTCAGTCCAACAAGGATTTCATATTTGAGTCATAAATTCCATCTATTTATTTATCTTTCATTACTTGTTTATTATCATCATAGCCATTTTGTGGAGGTGGAAAAACTAAAATGGGGTTTGACCAAGTAAAGCCCCTATTTGTCATAACCCTTCTCCCCTTGTTTGTTTTTCATGTTATAGATTTGAGTAAATTGAAGTGGATTTGAGATCTCAAGGATTCAAAACCCTAGTTCAATCATTCATGCACCTCTTATCATCAAATTAGGGCAAGTTGATTATTCGCAAATTATCTAACTTCAGACCTAGGGTTTTATAGTAAGAGACCTACAAACACTAGTGTACTTGTACCATCTTTCAAACCCTAAAATGTGACAATTATGAACTAGGGCACCTAATGCCTCTATCCTGATAGTTTTTCTCCAAATTTTAATGCTAGGTTCTTCTTTGTTTGTACACTCCAGATCTGCTTCCTATTTCTATCTTTTTGTTCTGCACATTTTCCAAATTTTGTAATAGTGTGTCACTTTAGTCTTAATTCACTTAGTTTGGGCTACATCTTCCAACCAATCATCACATCCCATAATAAAAAAAGGGGTACTAAAACCATGACAAGTTGTTGGTTATCTCTTGAGGACAGCAACCAAATAGTGTATCTTGGTTATTTTTGTGTCCCTTAATGTCTATGTTTCAATAAGTGATTTAGGTTATGTGTTTACCTTATATCCCATTTCACCATCTTACATTTTGGTGAACTTGATGTCTCTTACAATTGCATTGCTTTAGAGGCATAGCATAAGTTATGTAATTTGATCAAGCATTAGGTTATTTGAAAATATTATTGCTTGAATATGTATTCTTTATACGTTTAAATTTTGAAAATAAAATAATTACACTTCTTTTTTCATTAAATAATGAGGATGTTAGTGAACACAACTTAGATTATATTTTGCAGGAATTTTCTAATTTAACGTACAAAAAATCAGATTTGGTTTGCTTAATTAAGGAATTAGATTCATTGACTGTTTCATTTTCATATACAAGCATTATATGTTCACATTAGAAAGCAAAGCATTTGAATTTTTATGCTCTTTTGATTTGGAAAACATAAACCTAAATCATTATTTTAACATGTGAACATCATATCTCTCTTTCCTAGTCAAAATGTTTTATTTTCTTAGATCATTTCTAGATGTTTCCTTTTGTTCCTTTGGTAGCCTTTCTTCAAACAATAATTGATAGATTTCTCAACATCACTTTCTTTCTTCTCAGCGACACGATAAGCATAAATGAAGAGTCCAAATGTGTATCCAATCCCCCAAGCTTGGATATTAATCAAGATATTCCTAATACAACTTACATTTCTAATTCCTATAAATAACCCATAAAACCTACAATACAAGTACTTAAAAATAACATACCTTCTTCCTCTAACACTAGGGGCTTTATAGCTTTTATTCCTCTACCATTGATTATATCTAAGATTGACCCTCCTCACCCCCACATCTCAATACTTAACAATGATATTCATTCTTTAAAAATAGTTGATTCTCCTTCTCGTGAAAGCAATAATACTTCTCATTTAGACAAAATTAGTAATATGGCATATTTTCATCTATCTGATTTAGAGACACATTATGGCCTTGGTTTCAAAATTTTCTAAACATGGGCTCAAGGAAAATAATTTAGGGTGTATGGAATAAGGATTTAAGGTTCTTATGGATCCTACACCACATTATTCCACAAATAGTTTAGGTTACCAACCTCCTCTATTATATTCCATCCTCCCTTGTCTAAAACATTTATATCTTCCTCTTGTGTGCAGTCAAACTTTCCTTCACAAGAAAGAGGATTGCTTCATGTTCTTCGCCCTCTATCTAAGAAAGAGTATTTTTGTTGAGGCTCCTCATATCCCTCTTTATTACTCTTCCTCTAAAATTTCATAAATATAATCATCAAAAGAAACAAAATCTATCTTTTTGTGCATATCATCAAGTGTTTGGCCATTCCATTGATGACTATCACATCCTAAGCAGTAAAACACAACTTCTTGAATTTGCACTAGTTATTCTCCCATTTACTAATGCACATATGGGACTATCACAATATAAGTGAAATCACCTTTGTAGTAATCCTTCTAACTAATAAAATTTCTTATATTGTGTTTCTTCTCGCTATGTGGCATTTGTAGCTCTATGTGTGTGCTCATTGCCATTCAAGGTGGTACAAAATTATGTGCACCTATAGTTCATCTATGGTGGCAACACAATAGTTTATAGTATGGTTGTCCTTTCCTACACACTTGGGGGGAAAGTATAATTGGTTTTTTGGAGGTGTGTATCCTTCTTGAGAATCCCACTATACCCTTTCCTTTCCTTAAAATATCAACATAGTAAATATGCTAACATTTTAAGGGGGCATATCACCTATCCATTTTGTACATCTAGACATGCATTTAAATTTCTTTAGGTTTGACTTACTGATATTCCCCTCCATGGTGGTGGTGTCCATAATGCCCCTGGAGGTATGGTTATCAATTCATCCCCTAAGACATTAAATTATCCCTTGAGACATTAAATCATCCCCTAAGATATTAAAATTTTATGCATTCCTCAAGGTGTTAACAATACACAATCATCTAGTATAACACAACTTGCTAGCATGTGAATTTGTGTACTTTATAAGCTGCCTAGCATAATGTAACTTGCTATCTTGTGTGCTTTATAGGGATTTATTTTGTCACATCCATGGTCACCTAGTATACAACAACTTCCTAGCCTATGGTCCATGGATGCTTTATAATGTGTATGACCCCTAGTGACAAAGAAATCTAGTGCCAAAATCATGTACCCTTCTTTGTGTGTATTGATTGCTTCTCATATATTTGTATGCATTTTTCCTTTATGAAAATTGATTGAATCTCTACGTTCTTCTCTCCCCTTTAGAATTTATCTATGTGTTTGTGGTATTCAAGGTGATGCTTGGTATTGAGACACCTTTCATATTAAGGTCTCATTATCTTATTGACTTAAAGCTCGTGTTTGTTTTAGATAGTATGCATTGATGTTGTGTTGTATGCCTTTTCCTCTCCATTTATGCTTTGACTATATGCTCCGTTGTAGGATTTGTATATGCTTTGTGTATACTCCTTTGTATATTGTGTGTTTGCATCATGTTTTGTCTATATGTTTGGTTCATGTTTGCTTCACTTTTCTTTGTGTATTCTACATGTTTTCTTCATGCATGTTTGGATTATAGTATGTATTTTTTTATCATGTCTTATGTGTGTGTGTTCCTTTAATCTTAACATTTTTTTTTGGTGGGATCCTAATTTTGGGGGCTATCGCATCTCCCAGCTTAGTGTTATCTTACCTCTGTAGTGTTTTGATGAAAGGACTCCTTGGCTTATCCATACCTTAGTGTGAGTATGAGCATAATTTCATACTCTCACTAAAGTGGGGGCTAAATGTAGTGTCATAAATTTTCACCCTTGAAAATTTTATATGAGGTTTGATACCCTCTTAAGTGTATGTGCCTAATTATGCTTATAATTTACATATTTAATTATCATTTTTAAGAAATTGAATTAAATAT
This sequence comes from Sequoia sempervirens, assembly GCA_007258455.2. Taxonomy (NCBI): domain Eukaryota; kingdom Viridiplantae; phylum Streptophyta; class Pinopsida; order Cupressales; family Cupressaceae; genus Sequoia; species Sequoia sempervirens. Next base: position 7,692 of record VDFB02338429.1, read on the forward strand.
TTATTTAATAGACTTTAAATGAGCTTAAAGGGCTGGACTAGGGAACCCAACACCCTTGTCTCACTTAATCAGGCCCCAAATTTTAGATCTTAATGTTGGCCTCAATATGTTTAAGAATTCAAAATCTTTTTTTGCCTTATCTTAACAATTAATATGAAATATGTTTAAACTCATATAAATATAGTTTCTTCCCTCCATTTGAATATCTATTGAAATTTAAAGATCTCAAGAAACTCAAAGGAAATTAATGCAATTTTAAGAGCATAACAAGAAGAATATCTACAACACTATTACAATCCATTACAAATGTGCAAAACATTAGTAAGTTTATGTTTATGCATTGTAAAATGTTTCATGTTTATGTTTACTTATTATTATGAGCACTAACACTTACAAGATATCAAAGCATCCTTCAATTTCTCCTTGTATGTGATGAGAAAAGTGACTTTAGTCTAACAAGGATTTTTTATCTAAGTGGTAAGTTCTAATTGTGTTCTTTATCATTCATTATTTACTCATTATCAGCATGGTTGTTTATGGAGGTGGAAACACCAAAATAAGGTTTAACCAATTCAATCCCTTATATGGAACAACCCTTCTCCCCTTGTCTATTTTGTAGGTTATGTTGGTTTTTCTAATATTTCCAACTAGTTCTTCAAACTATCTAAAGGATAGCCAATTCTCATGCTCAAATGTTACAAGAGGTTGGACAACAAATAGGAGAAGGATTTAACAATTTTCTCCTCCACTTTAGGCTCAAAAAAACCTAGGAGGGTGGTTCTATACAATATCTAATGTAATTACACATACTTTATAGCAATTTATTATTAAAAAAAATATGTTCTCTTAGGATGTACCAAGAATTACAAATGAAACTCACTTAATAGGCTAGATTCTTGGAGTTTTTATGCATTGTTGGCTCTAACAACATAAAATAATGTTAAGAAATAAGTTACAACAGAAAGGGAAATCTGATTTTGACAACTGATGACCATGGATATATAACCAACACTCATATTCAAATTGTTACCTTAAACCCAAATTATCAAGTTGAAAAATATTGCAATTATATCTTGAACAACAAATTTCAAACAAATTCTATGAAAGCATGCATATTGCTGCCTTACAATGATATCCTTCATAATTTACAACCAATTCTTCTTATCAATTCTTGGATACATTCATAACCCTCAATATTTCTAATACAACAATTTAATCTACCACTTGAATAGAATTTATAGTAGAAATGTTCATTTGCAAAAAATACAACGTTGAATAGAAATGATCCTTAATCAATTTATATTCATAAGTGCAATGAATTATACAATTTAGGAGACAATTGATTGTTAAATTATCAAAATATGATCATGTATTCATAACTTGCATTGATATACAAAATGGTAATTACAATCATTGTTCTTCTCTAAAATACCTAGACCTAACTAGTATAGGCCTAAAACATAAACATCTACTTATAAAAATCTAAGATCCTCTACAAATGACCCTGAATTCCCTTTTATAAAGATATGGGAGCAACAAGATTTAGGCCATGGAAAAATGTCACATTTTCATTTAATAATCTTATCATAGGATCAGACAAAAAAGGCTACAACCAACTAGCAAGAGACAAAAGATGCACCGCTAGAAGATAAAACAATTAGAAGTCACTTGAGGAGATATTCTTTAAGATATATGATTCAAGATAAAAAGGAGAAAGCTTATGCACCTTGTTAGTTATACTTCTCCATTCATGCTGCAAAAATATCCTCTAAAGGCCAAGGATGTGCCAAAATTGATCTAATGTGAATCAAATGATTAGAATATCCCTTATTAGTCCATTTATTTATATCCTTAACAAACTTATCTAAACTCATCTCCAACTTTATCAACTTGTCTAAAGTAGCATTCATCTTGTTCCCATCTAGAGTATCATCCACAAGAATAAACCTTGGAATGGGGGATAATACATTGCTAAATTTATCTCTCTATACCTTATACTCCTTTATTTCACCATCCTTAGCCATAATGCTAGGCATGATACCATATTTATGGTCATCAAAAATTGAAAAAAAATCTCCATAGCTAGCTGAAAACTTTGATGTATAACCATGTTATTTGCAATGGTTTCTAAAAAATCAGAGATGATTTCTAATTCTATTAGAGCATGTTGAATGCACACAAGACAACTGAGAGGGGGGCTGAATTAGTTGTACATTAAAAATTCAAAACCCTCTTAAATATTCAGCTCCACATCAACTTAATTAACCCTTAATCTATTAGAATGATTTTGCATGAAAGCAAATAACAAAGAACTGAAACACATCAACACCATGCACAATAGAACACCTAATTTACATGGAAAAACTAAGAAGGGAAAAACCACAGTGAGGATTAGCTCACAATATAAATTAATTGAAACACCAAATACAATAGGATCACTATTGGAAGAATCACTTCCCAAAAGAAAGAAGGGACCACTACCAAAGGCTCACTACGAGATTACATAAAAGAAGAAAGAAGAATTTTATAATGAGAAATCCATCTCAATGTAATAGAAAAGATCCACCACAACATCACCGACACATTCACACCCTTTCTAAAGATTGTAGACACCTTCTACTCATTACTTCCAGTGGTCTAACTCATTAAGCTCACACTGCACTTCACAAATTTGCACTTCATAACTCTACAATTCATATCACACACTTCTCAACATAACTCTTCATCAACACAACACTTATTTATACCTTCTTCGACCTTGAAAACTTTCTCCAAGGTTGGCTATGCACCTCAAATGTGAAAATTCAAATTAGTTTGACACTAAGAATTCTCGTGGTGGAAAGGAATGAAAGCATACCACACCACATCTTAACTCGGACCCAAATCATACATATACGCCACACCACACTTCCACAATTATCGAAGAAAATCTGTAATTAGTGTGAACACCCAAGGTCAATCAAACTAGTGTAAACTCCATTAACATTTAAGAGCATGCTTCTTTAAACCCAAAGATAACTTGTGAACCACACACAACACTTGAAAATGATTTGGAATATTCCATAAACACCCTGAAATCCAACAAATTCCTTCGCAACAACTTTCACTTGAAGAATGTACACACCCAATACACTCAAACAACATTCCATACACTATAACTCAAGAAATCACCTTGTGAAGTACCAAACCACAAACAACTTCAATTGAAGGTATATATGAACCTTATCAACACACTTCCAGAACCATAAGACCAAAAACCAAACCGCACAGAAATGCAAAGCAAAATCATTTCTCCCATACACCACTACAACACAGTTCACACACTAGTGAACACAACTTGTACACAACGATCCAGACCAAGAAACTCTAGATATAAGACCTCTGAAAACCTCTGACCAATGTATCCAAATCACACAAAAATATCTTCAACACAAAAGAAATGTGGAGCAAAACCAGAACACCATACTATACACTAAAACACTTCTACAACATAGTGTTTCCTCTTGTATTCAAATTTTCTTAAAAGCAAACTAGGAACCAAAGACACATACTCATCATCTTCAGCACATCCTCATCATCACTAAACTAACAACCTCCACAAATAAAAGCTTATCAAAGCAACACTAGAGGTTGACACCAATAGCTTACTAATGACAACATAATGAAACTAATCAAAGCATCAACACAACTTATCGACCATTACCAAATGACATCAATGACAACACCAACTACTCATACTTGCAACAGAGCATACAAGTCAAAATTTTCCCTCACCACCATCTTTTCAATTAACTACCTCCTTATACTCCAAGTATCAATAATACCTTGAAGTTTATTTTTCAAGAGCATGTGAATAATATGGGTAGACTTGAATTCATTATATCCATTCCATGTCTCCTCTAGATGGCTCAAAATACATGATAATCTATGACCAAAAATGTTGTCAATCATCTCTGAGATTTTTTCTCTTTTATCCTCCTTTGGCTTCTCTTATGATTCTTTCCTATCATTCAGATCCCTCTTTAATTGATTTATCTCTACATTCAAGGCTACCTTTTCTTGGTCATCTATTTCATTCATTCTTGACTAAGGCAGTGGTAGAAATCCAAAGATAATATTCAATTGTTCTTGTAACCTTGAATTTTGGTCATTAACCTTATTTAGTTCCACTTCTAACTTCCCGACTCTAGCCTTTGTAAACATGGTTCTATCCACTTTCAATGTTGTAGCTTGCAAAGCACTTGCATCACCCATCCTTTTGACAATTAAGTTGCTCGTTAATTCACTTGTGTCATCAATAACTTGGGCTTATTTGTCTCAGGAAATATGGACCAAATGGCTAGGATTTCGTTCCTAGGGTTGAACCCTAAGCCAAAGTAGAGAGAATATGCTTGTTCCTCTGATGTTAAGACTGGATTATTTCCCTCTTGCATATTAATTGTATCAAATGTAATTACAGGTGATATATCCCATCATGGAAAGATTAAGCATCCACCACTTTTGACAAGTTCTCTTCCCTTTTGGGGTGTCAAGCCTACCATTTTTGTCTCTTCCTTGGTCCAAAATTTAGTAATAACTTCTTTCTTCTTCTCCTCAATAAGATTTTTGCCTTCCATTGTTTGATGCAACTCTTCTACTTTACTTTTAAGGATGAAATTCCTAAATTCCTTGGTAGTAATGAATTGACCATCCTACATGAATTCAAAGCAATCTAGTGCTCTCACATCATCAACTAATTTGTCCCCAATCTCAAAATTAATCAACATCCTTTCAGTGGATGGTATTTTAATTACAACCCTTGGAGGGGGGTGTATTACTTGCATCAAACTTGAATCCTCTCGGAATTCATCTAGAGCTATAGGATAGTCCACCAAAGATCCTATAAGTGGAGCCAACTACTATAAAGGTGTGATGCTCTCGGGCACTTGTTATTCTACTTCTTGGGATGATGAGGGACTGGGTTGGTCTCTATGTGGGATCTTAAGTGTCAAATTTTCTAGTAGCGTAGTTGTATTGTCAATCATTATCATTATCCTTGGGATTGGATCTTGGACGTTTGTGTATGCTCCTTTATAAGAAGGGTTTGCTCCTTTTCTTCTTTCCTCTACCATTTGGATCCTAACCCATTGTTCTCTTATTTTTGTTGATTTTGAAGCTAAGGGGAATTTTCTAATAATATTCTCAATATGATCATGTTCATGCACAAATGCACCAAGCTTATACTTTTTCTTAACATTATGAATAAATGCTCAGGATCATGCTTCCTAATTTTATCAGCCCTCATCTTGTAGCATATCAATTTATTCAAAATGAGTTCCAACCCTTCTCTATATATTACCATGAAGCCTAAGAATATAAGAGTGGAGGGAAAAAAATTGTTCTTGTAATTCATGAAGTGGGTTTTATTCTCCTCATTCATTTGTCACATGATTTCTAGGTATGCAATTATGTTTGGAACTAATTTTGGCAGGATGTGGGGAGCCACTAGGGACCCGCAAACTCTAATGATTGTAGAATATGAATGAAAAAACCCAACTCCCTAATTATGATCAAACCCTATCTCTAGTTTAAGCTCCCTAGACCTTAAGAACCTTCTCACTTCATCTAACAATCCCCAATCAATAGCCCGGCCTAAATTTCTAAGGACACCTTTGAAAAATAGTACTAAAAAATACAATAATTGGCAGCCTCATGTTTTCTATTCCAAATATGCATCCACTCCTGAACAAGGAGCATGAACCCTTGCTTATTAAAGGCCCTTATTTTCATTTGAGGTGACCATATTTTCCTCCCATCATAAAGTAACATATGGCATAACAAGAAATACCATTTAAAATGAACAATGTTGCAATCCTTACTAAGAGAACTCAATTCTTTATGGATTTCATCTGCAACATATCTTGCATAATCATATGGCCTATTAACATCTCTACTTTGTATGCCAACTTCCAACACCATCAAGTTCACTAGCATTTGGGTTTTGCAATCTATCCCTAATACTTGACATAAGGAAAAATAGGTTTTATGAAAGTAGTCCTCAAAAATTTCATAATTAAAAGGTTCAAGTTCACCACTAGTGAAACTTTTAATTTCTTGCTAGGCCCTCTCGATCTAAAACTAGGTAACCATTTCACCCTATAACTATCCCTTAGTCTCTAATATTCCTGGATCATCAATGCCCCTAAATCAATGGATGGTTGAGCATTCATGTCCAAATTAAAAACTTCATAGATAAGATCTTTGGCCAATGTTAAAGAGTAGCACCCTTTCTACTAGCAAGACCCCTAGTGTTTGGATTTTATGCCCTAGCTACAACTCTAATTAGGTCAAAATTTATAAAAAACATTAGTGCATACTAATTTCCCCAATCCCAACTTCCAGATGTTAGAAATGGGCTTGTCTACAAAGTACTTCTCGTAACAATAATTAAACAATGCATAGACATGAATAAGAATTGTGGCATCCCTACAACAATCGTTCTTGTCTACAATCTTATCTAATAAAATTATAGATCCTTGACCAACCCTAGGTATCTTTGTAGACCTTGGTAATTGAATCATAATTTCATCATCCAAACCCCTTTTAATTCCTCTCAAAGGTTCGTCCATGACTAATTCAATCGGGTACTAGGGCATGCAAACTAGGGTTTTAAATTTTTTAAAACTTTTGCAAAGATTTCTTTTAAAATTTTAACAATTCACTACTTTTCCAAAACCGTAATTCACTTTCTAATTCTAGTAATTCAAAAACACAAGCTTTTTTATGCAAAAATACAGAAAGAGAGCTTAAATTTACTTACTATTTGAAACTTGCCAAAAACCCTAGAAATTTCACCAAAAGCCCTAATTCGCCTAGAAATCTGCAACAAATTTTCTCTACAATATCCACTTTATATCTTGAATGATTTAGAAACATGTAATTAAGCCAATTTACTTAGAAAATTGGATAGATAGAGATCAAATATGTCATCAATGTCATGAAATGCTTGAACACATTGGTCTTACATATGGACAGTTGATTTACCGAAGATTGATGGTGATTGCGGAAAATTGAAATCCCTTCTACGAAGAGAAAACTTAATTTTCTTTACATAGCTCTAGGACACGTGCCACCATTTTGGGGGTTCGGAAGAACAAATAGAATATCTTTGAGGCTTCCCCAGTGGTTCTTTCCTTGCGAAACATTAAAGATAAACCAAATAAGACACATGGCATGATTTCAAGAATTTGGGAGAAGAAAAGCTCAACTTTTCATTACTCCATGAAGGTTAAAGCTTCTGCGAAAAGGAATTATTTATGCTTATGGTACAAAATAATAATTTTGATTGTTCTTGAAGAGTATTTCTTTGAAATAAAAGGATCTATGATATAACTAGGGGAGAGGACCCAGTAGTTGTGCACCTAACTTCGCGTTCCTCAAAATCTACTTGGAAATTTCAAATCACTCCAATTTTTTTACAGCAGCTTACTTGGCAAGTCCCCTGCTTATAACTTTCGTTTCGGGGCCACATCATCAAATATGATGCCACATCAGCATGCTTTTTGTCAAGGTGTCCAAAAAGGCCCTGCACAAACCTGTTACCAATACTTGTGCATTGACATCATGGATAGTTGAGCGCTGATGTGGCATCACATGATTGGTTGCTTTTTAGATCAAAGGAATACATTTTGTTTAATTTATGGTAGTCATGTCACAACTATTGGGCATTATATAAACAACTATTGGGCATTATATTAACAAAAACTATCTCAACTATTGAAACATGCTCAACTCTGGGTCCTCTCCCCTAGTGTGATTTAACCACAAGCCAACACCTAGTGCTAACTAGGATAAAAGTGGGACCCTCAACAAGCCTTTCTTTGGGTAACTTAAATGATATTTAAATCATTGCCCTTACAAGTAACTTAAGTTACTAGGAAAAAGGGGGTCGTTGGAGCACGATGAAAAGGGACTACATGAAAAAACTCAACTTACCATGCAAAAAGAAGACCCGTGATTTGATTAGCCTACAACCCATACATGTCAACCACATTAGGGAATAGAAGAGTATTTCATATGCTGTCACGAAGAAAATAATAACATGAGATGCTCATACAAATTGAAGAGGCTATACGAAATGACACCACATGTCCAGTGGGACCAAGTAAACAACAAGATTTTTAAAAGGCTTTAAAAGCACATGATGATAATAGCTATATCTAGTGCTCTAGGAAAGGGGGCCGGTAAAAATATGAAACAAAGGCTACAAGGTTATAACTTAAAGGACTAGATAACTCAAGTAGGTAGTCAACACAAAATTAGAACAAAAGTGTAAGGGTTTTTGTCATGGCTTAGGAATTTTGGTAAAAATTCCTAATTAAAGTTTACAGATATTTCTATAAAGTGACCTTTTACTAAACATTAGAAACACCTGAAAATACCAAAAGGAAATTTTTTACTAGTACCACCAGATTACTAGTCTGAAGTAGATTTAAGTGGATTTGAGATCTCAAGGCTTCAAAACCCTAGTTTAAGAATTCATTCACCTCTTAGATCATCAAATTAGGGAAAGATGATTATTCGCAAACTATCTAACTTCGAACTTGGGTTTTCACAATCAAAGACCTATAGAAACTATTGTACTTGTACCATCTTTCAAACCCTAAAATTTAGCATTTTTGGACTAGGGTGCCTGATGCCCCAATCCTATCAATTTTGCTCCAAATTTGAATTACAAGCTTTTCTTTGTCTGCACTCTTCAAATATGCTTTTTATTTTTTTCTTTATGTTCTATGTTTTCCAGATTTTGTAATAGTCTATCACTTTAGTCTTGATTCACTTAGTTCACTACATCTTCCAATAAATCATCACATCCCATCATCAAACAAAAAGGGGACCAAAACCCTTACCAACTTTTTGGCTCTCATCTGAGGACATCAACCAAATAGTGTCTCTTGGTTATTTTTTGTGTCCCCAATGTTTATGATGGAATGAGTGATTTAGGTTGTTTTTACCTTAGATCCCATTTCACCATCTTACAATATTATAAGAAAATTAGAAATAATCAATGGTGTACTAATATGTAGAGATTTAATTTTTTTGTAATTTTAAAAAATTGTATCCAAATATGAGGTTTATAAGCCCAAACAAAGCCCTAAAAGGTCCTAATATGAGAAATGTGCATAAAAACCTATGATATTCTATAATTTTGGAATAATTTATGCATCAAAATAAAAAAATTGCTTACACCATCATGAATTATATAAAAAATAATCTCAAATAAATAAAAAAATTGAATAAGGAGTGTGTATGCCCAAGATATGATCCTTTGAAAATTAGGTACAAAAGGAGAAATTTCAACCATGAAGGGGAAAAATTAGGGGTAAAGTATAATGATGTTACAATAGAATCATACTTACATCAATATTTAAAGCAATGTGATAGAATACTCCTTAGATGATTGAATATGCTCTTAAGATGCCAATATCATTGCTAGTTTTCATTAAACAACCTTTTGAGAAAAAACTAATTTACCATCCTATAAAACCAATAGTTGTATAGCACAAACCTACATTTAAGTGATCATGATGGTTTATCAAAGAATTTAGTGGAATATACCATAAATATGGATGTTATAAACCTTTTGAGAAAAAACTAATTTACCATCCTATAAAACCAATAGTTGTATAGCACAAACCTACATTTAAGTGATCATGATGGTTTATCAAAGAATTTAGTGGAATATACCATAAATATGGATGTTATAATTGGACTACTAGTTTATAGGGAATATTCATCAAAATCTTTATTTTGGTAAAATTTGCAATGACCATTAGATAATTGGAAATTTTCAATGACTGGTTTGAAATATTAATGAACTACTTGTTAGAACACAAAGTTATTAGGGGTCTTACCCTTATAACATTATATATTATTCTAATATAAGGTTATAAAATCTTATGATTATTATATCCTTTATAAATCAGATACCTTTTAATAATAATCTAATAAGCTATTAGATTATTAATTATTTTAATAAATGGTAGTTTTGAATAGGTATGACTAATATCCATTTAGGTACTTTTTCACCCCTTTTATATTCAAGAAGTTTATCTCATTAAGAAATATACATAATTTGGAGAATTATAGTGAATTCTATCACTATGCACAAGAGGTACTATTGGTTATGTTTAAGTGAGGTGAAGTGATATCCTTGAATATTATCCATAAATTTAAAGATAATTTTGTATGTGTTTTATAATGGAGTGATGCTTCATGGAGATCTTTTGCTTATAAGGGGTTTTCCCATCTATATATAGTGTATTTTTTTAAATTATGCATCATGTAATTCTCATTTCATTTATTTTATATTATATTTGTAATGATTAGTAACCTAATATCTTAATTTCTAACATGGTACTAGTGCAAGTTAGTGTTGAGACACAAATTTGCAGTTTCCTTTTTTCTCAAATCCTTTCCCATGTTCATACCTTAATCCTTCACCTAGATGATAATCAATTAGAGAGATCTTACATGGGCCACCTTGCATGAATTGTGCCTTGTTCCTAACCAAAGTAGTCCAAATTTGGTTTAAGTGTTCCCTTTCCGAGTTTTGATTTTTTGGTTGTTTACATGTCATAAAATTTCTCACTACAAGATTTGCTTGTTTCCCCTTCAAAACCCATCAAAATTTTCTAAGTATCAAAGATCAGTATATAGTATCAAATTTTTAGTGGCTTTGGTGTTGCTACATGGATAAGTATGTTAACTAGTTACAATGTACTTGTGCATAAGGGGATCACATGGAATGATACTTGGACTACCTCATTAGGTTTTTGAGAATTTTCCTTTTTTTCAAAAGTGTATTATATATGTAAACTAGTGCGATGAAAATGCCTTCCAAATGGCAAGTAGTACCCTTATTAGCATCATATATTTGTGTTTGCATGTAGTTGTGTGGTTGCAACTATCTAAATTGAGTAATTTATATCTTAAAGGAGAGTGAAGAGTTGTACTAAAGGATAATTTAGAGGTTTGGCATAGGTTTATAAGACCCCTACTCCCAATCTCTTTATCAAGGCAACAAGTCCCATAGGTCAGTTATGATGTAGTTAGTTGGGTCTATAGTCTTGACATAGTAGACAATGGATATAAATAATAGATATGGAATTCCACATTCCACAATAGTAATCAACTTCTACATAATTGTGTGTGAGTTTTTCATGTCAAATTTTTAAATCATACTCCATTATCCATTGTCAAGATGAAGAGAATGAATGGTAAACTACATACCAGTTATGCTCTATAAATAAAATTGGAGGACTAAGCGGAGCAAGGAATGAAAGATAAAACTAATAAACAAAATAGACTAAGAATAAAGACAACTAGACATTATAGACAAAAATGGTCAAATAATAACATTAGAAATAACAATGAAGGTTTATGTTCAGACATAGTTTAACTATCCTAAGGAAAAACAGTATATAATGAAAATTTGATAATATAAGAAAAATAATAAATGACTATATATAGGAGATAAATAACAATCATTTCTTATTTTTTATCAATTTCTCATTAAATATTATTTATCTTTAGGATAGTCAAAATATGTCTTCAAAAATTGTTTTTTATAATGATATATTATTGACCCTTTTTATCTAGTGTATTTAGTGTCTATATCCTTTGTCTATTTGAGCTCTTTCCTTGATTTTTTATTCATTTTGTGCCTTGTTCTCTACTCCATCCTCTCTCCCACTTCTATTTAGAGAGCATAAGTGGAATGCAACATGTACAATTCATTCTTTTCATCCTAATAATGTATAATGGAATGTGATTCAAAATGGATATCAATGTTTAAAAATAATTCTCACTTCACTTGATAATGTTAAATATTTAAGTGGTACTTGGGAATCATCAAATGATGGCCATGCTAAGCACTATAAATTGTGTGAAGTTGATTGAAAAATGAAAAATTTATTGTCTCATTCAAGGGTTTCAAATTCATTAGTTAACAAATCACACAAAATTTTAAGTCCTCTAAGAATTTGGATCCTTTTGTAGAGCTTCATCATCTATACACACTTGATAACACACAATTTTGTCTATACTCAACAAACTATTAAAACAATTTTGTCAATGTGTTATCTCATATTAGTAATTGGTTTGTGTCTAAGGGAAATTCAAGTATATGTTGTTTAGACTACAAGAAGATATCAAGTAATTTGGCTCCTTTTGTAGAGCTTCATCGATACACACTTGATAACACACAATTTTGTCAACTCTCCAACAAACTATTAAAACAATTATATCAATTTATTATCTTCTATTGGTTGTCAATTTGTATCTAAGGGCAATTCAAGTACATATTGTTCAAAGTACAAGAAAATATATAGGAGACAACACTTTAAAATATGAGAATCTAAATGTGTTCTATGTACATAAGCAACATTAACAATAAATCAAAGACAATAAATCTTGGTCACAAAAAAGGACATTGAAATATATTTGAACTAGGAAAGAAAAGCTTATTATTGTGTGTTTTGCACATGGTATATTGTTGAGAGAGATATATTGATGTTGAGTTTTTTCTCTTTTTTCTTTTTTTTACCAAGAGAAATTGAGAGATTAGCCCAGTGACTAGGAGTTTGGCTCTTTATATGACAAGCCCTTCCTATAACCTCTTGAGCGATGTGCAATAAACCCTCATCTGCACTGCGAGCAAATCAGGACTTGAACTAATGACCTCAACTACCTAAGTGATAGTCAAGTCTGAGTGAGCTAACCCCAAAGATCATATAGATATTCTTCTTGTATTTGTTGCATCTATGCTAGACTATGTTGTCACTATGCCAAGAAACCTGATAAATTAGATGCATAAACATATAAATTATGTTGCAATGCTATGTAAGCTATAGAACGACCAAGCTTAACCGACACACTCTAAGGATACACTTAGGTGGTCGGGCCCAAAACCTTTTTAAACCCATGACCTTTTTGTTTTGGCTGAAGTCGTTTCCATTCGTGGATACACTCTATCTGCTCCCAGAAAGAATTAAGCATTTCCTTTATAATCCCAAAGACAACGCAAGGGAGGAAGATATTATAAAAAGTATAATAGGTACCTCAAAATGTATTAGCTCTTTCACTTATAAAACAACCATAAGAATATTAATCTTTGGTTATATTTAAACTAGAGTCCACAGTTTTTGACATTTTTTTATTTTTAATAATTATTAACAATAAATTATTAAAAATTAATATTATTGAAAATAATTATATATTTTTAATTTTAATTTTTAAGTAAATTTATTAATTATAATTTTTTCATAATTGATATTTAATAAGATTTTAATATTAAATATATTTTCCATTCTAATTTTTAAATAAATCTATTAATAATAGATTATTCATATTGATGTTTAATAAGATTCATTTTAAAGATTTTTAAATGATAATAATAATAGCTAATCAATAATCAATATGAATAATGAGACAAGACTAAGATTTCTAACTAATTAATGTTTTTAATTATTATGTGTAATTAATTTTTTTAATTTACTATTAATTATTTTACTAATTTTAATTAATAATTTATTATTAATTAATTTTTATTATTAGTAGTATTTTTTTTAATTATTATTGATTGTTGATTATCTATTATTATTATCATCTAAAAATCTTTAAAATAAAACTTATTAAACATCAATATGAATAATTTATTATTAATAGATTTATTTCAAAAATTTAAATTGGAAAAATATTTAATATTAAAATCTTTTTTTATATACAATAGAGGTGTCTGTGCAACCCAACTCAACAACCCAACAACCCATACCTTGGGTACCTGGGCGAGACTAGTCCCTTAAGGTGAGATCCCCTGCCCACAAGAAGTCCCACCTCTTAAACTCGAGAGTGGAGTCAAACATGAGATCAATGGGGAGCAAACCCACAGCCCAAGCCAACTATATTAAATATTGAATTATTAAAAAATTATAATTAATAAATTTATTAAACTCAATATCAACAAGAGCTGCAAGGCAGCGAAGTTCCTGCCAAAAAGATATAAAATAGTTATGTTTTTATTTGTTGTGTTTGATAAGTTTTAGCAACAATGTTGATAAAATGAATATACATGAAAAGCAAGTTTTAGAGAAAAACCAAAAGGCTAAAGGAAGATGAAAAAAATCAAAACATAGTAAATCATTCATAACCTGATTTGAACACAACATTCATGATTCAAGCAACATCAAGTATTCAACTTCTTGGAGACAATTGCTTGAGGAGTAGCCTAAATGTACACAATATCCATAGTCTGACCAAGAGCAAGAGACTTCAACCATTCAAGAAACAATCTTAAATATTGAGAAACCCATAATGAAAATAACATAGGATTAATACCTGATTTCATGGAAGGCAACCCGATGTGACTGAAACACTTAAAAAAATAAGAACACAATGCATTAGCACACAAAAGTCATAGCTTTCCTTAGTTAGCATAGGTGTTGGATTGTTTATGCACATCCTTGCATATGTCTCCTTGATTAACCAAACTTTATCAACTATGCGGGAAGGAGCAACAAAAAATTCAAGAATTTGGAAACTTGCAAAACTAGCTTGTGCATCAGTTTTAAAAAGCTTGATTAATTATGCATCAATATAAATTAGATACATAAAGTTTGCATCATCAACACAATAAAAGGGAAAGATAAGTCCAAAGGCAAAAATTAACTGTATAACTGTATAATAGGATGTCATGTGTGTGAAGTGCACTTCCAAATTGTGGCAAGATTTTTTATTTCTTCAAACCTTCAGCTTACAGCATCGACACAATAAAAGGGAAAGATAAGTCCAAAGGAGAAAATTAATTGTATAATAGGATGTCATGTGTGTGAAGTGCACTTCCAAATTGTGGCAAGATTTTTTATTTCTTCAAACCTTCAGCTTACATAGAGCTCTTGGCAACCTTCGAGAAAGAAATGAATTTCAAATGAATTTTGAAACTATTCAAGCTTAAATAAATCATTGCAGTTTGAGCACGTTCAGTAGAGAAAAGCATGCCATTTTTTCCTGTTGGGAAAATCACCCTTATCGCTCAAAAGTTTTGAGCCAATTACATTTAGGAAATTAATTACACATAATTTTCTTTCACGTTTTATATAATTAAATAAAATATTTGAGTATTATTGTGACTATTTTTTTATATAAAGTAAATTATTAATAAAGATAAAGATAATTTATTGATACATAATTTTTAATTAAAACATAAATAACTAAAAATGTCATAATTCATTATTTTTTATTTTTTAATTAAAAATAAAAAATTAATGAGTATAATCTATCCTTTAAAAATATATTTAAAAATAATAATTATTAAGTAACAAAATTATGTAAATATTCTAAAAACAACACTAATGACAATCAAATAAAAATGAATGTAATTATCTAGTCTTTAAAGAATTATGTATGAAATCTAAATATTTTTTTGTTATATAAATTAAATTTTGTATTTTTCTTTTGATGTGTGCCACCCTCTTTTTTATCTTTTATAACTTATATTCCTTTCAATTTCATAAAAAAAAATTGACTTTTTTATATTATTAATATATTAATTTAATTAAAATAATCTTTAAAATAATTGAATATGTATTTTTGTTTAATATATTATATATTAGTTTTTATACATTTTATCTTCTTCAATAATTATGTATATATTAATATTTTTTTAATATTAAGAAATTATTCTTAGAAGATTCTAGTAGTCAAGCATAATATCAATATAGGACAACTATATTATTAATATATTAATTTAATTAAAATAATTTTCAAAAAATTGTATACATATTTTTTAAAAATATATATTATTTTTTATACATTTTATCATCTTCAATAATTATGTATGTATCAATATTTTTTAATATTAAGAGAATTGAGGATAATTATTTTTAGAAGAGTCTAATAGTCAAACATAATATCAATATAGAACAATTCTCATACAAAACTTTACAACAAGCAATTAAGACAAATTATAAAGTCTATTCACATTAATAAATCTCATAAACTATCTAATCAAAAAAATAATAAATGTGATTAAAATAACATTTCTAAGTGTAATGTGAACATCTCTATTGGGTGAAAACTAAACTAGATAGGTAAAACCTCTTTTCATACTAACATAAAACTCTATGAACTAGGTTTATAAAATCATTCTAAACATGTATCTAAAAAAAATTAAATACCCTATCCATAGATTAAAAAACACTATTAGTTTGATTTCTCCTTTGCCTAACATTTTTAGGATGTATATTGTTTTTATTTAAGCACTTAGAAATTTTGTAATCTTAAATTTTTAATAAAATTGTACTTTAAAAAATAGCATGTCCACCATTCTTAAAAACATGCTTTTAAAAGTATATATGTAGTCTCATGAAAAACATGCCATATGGTTGCACATATTTTATTACCTTCTCTTTTCTATGTCCTAAATTTTTAACTTATTATTTAAATAGTACATGAAATTTTAAAATTTAATCTGTTTTATTATAGTGAAGTATTATTTCATAAAATGATTAAACTAATAAATATTATAATTCTATAAAACAATTATTTAAATTAAAAATTTAGATATTTATTTTTAATCTTTATGTTTAAGAATTATTATTTTAAAATTTAATTGAGGTATGCAATTATTTTAAGAATTATTATTTTAATTAGTATTTGTAATTAGAAGGGAGAATTAATTTTAATTGGTAGTAGTCTTAATTGCTACATGTCATTATTTTAATGAAATGAGGGAGTAATTATAAATAATTAATAATTTATTTATTTATTAACAATCAAAATAGTGTTGATTTAAATGTCTTTTTTAAAAATATATTAAATTATTTAAAAATAATATATTACATAGTTTAAAATTAAAATATAAAATTTTAATATTATTATTTAATATATTATATTATATATTAGATGTTACATATGTTATATATTATATTGTATATATAGTATAATACAATATTAAAATTATATTATACATATAATATATTATTAAAATAATATATATATATTCCTAATTTATTTTAAAATTATAATTAATAATTATTGAATTATTTTAAAAATAAAATTTAGTTTTAATTTAATTTATTTATAGTATGTAATTAATATAATTTAAATGATTATTTTCAAAATTAGAAAATAAATAATTTATAAATTTTAGAAATTAAAATTTAGTTTAATTTTATAATTATTTCTAAGCTTTACAAATAATATTGTTGTGATTTGATTAATTATTTTTTATGATTAATAATTCTAACCAATTCCCTTCTAAAATGGAAAAATGAGGTAATGGAAGAAATGGAAGCGGAAAAATCGCTTATATCGGGTGAAAATTGTGTACCAATGAAATTGAAGAGAAATGATTTTTGAAATATATTTTGTTAAATAATTCACATGTATACATTGATATAGATTAAAAAATTTCAAATAGAAAAATTTCTCAAGTTCTTATTGGTTAAAATGAGAGTTATTAATAAGAAGTTAAATTCTGGTGGTGCCTATAGTTCCCTCGTAGGAACTAATAATCACACAAGACCAAGGTTGGTAACTAAACTATAGTTTATTGTATTTGCATGTAATTCTAAGCTTGATGGAGAAAACTGAAAAAATATTAAACATCAATATGAATAATGAGACAAGACAAAGGTTTGTAACTAAACTACAGTTCATTCTATGTGCATGTAATTATGAGCTTTATAGAGAAAACTAAAAAGATATTATTCTACTTTTGTCAAAACACAAACAACACTCACATTTATAAATTGTCAAAATCTAGAATGTCAAATTATAAATTATTTTAATGAATTTTAATTTTACATAATTAATAACTAAAAATTTATTATTAACTATTTTTTAATAATTTTAATTAAAATTGATTTTGAACTATAATTTTTTATTAATGTTCTTATTATTATGTGTAATTCATTTTTTAATTTTAAATAATTAATAATGAATAATTTACTATTAGTTATTTTAATAATTTTAATTAGAATTGTTATTTATAACTGATTTATAATTAATAGTTTATAATTAATTTTATTATTATTAGTAATTTTTTTAATTTTTTTAATTATTATTGATTGTTGATTATCTATTATTATTATTATTATCTAAAAATCTTTAAAATAAATCTTACTAAACATCAATATAAATAATTATTAATATATTTATCTCAAAAATTAAAATTAAAAAAATAGTTAATATTAAAATATTATTAAATATCAATTATGAATAATTTATAATTAATAAATTTATTTAAAAATTAAAATTAAAAATATATTAATAATTATTAAAAATCTAAAATATGAAAAATTAAAAATAATAATCTCATAGGATATTAAATATAACCAAAGATTAATATTCGTATGGTTGTTTTATAAGTAAAAGGGCTAATACATTTTAATCTACCTACCATTTATGCATTTTATAATATCCTCCTCCATTGCGCTGTATTTGGGATTATAAATGAAATGCATAATTATTTCCGAGAGTAGATAGAGTGTATCCACGAATGGAAACAGCTTTGGTAAAAATGGGAAAGTCATGGGTTTAAAAAGATTGTGGGCCAGGCCACCTAAGTGTACCCTTAGAGTGTGTCAGTTAAGCCCGACCCTATAGAACTATTATGGAAGTTGAAACTGATATGCTTCCACGTGAATCTTTAACTTTTTCCAGTTGAATTGCATAGTTTCAAGTTTAACGGTTCAATTTAGCTTATAGGGTGGTGCCCTACCTTCCATGGAGTGCTTCCCCTAGACCCCACAAGAGAAACCTATCAAGTCATATAGGGAGACTTGATATAGATTGGTGATCTTGGAGATTTTACAAAACTTGAGAGTGTGTTTGAAAGAACTGCAGACCATGAAACATTAGTTGGTGTTGCCATAGACAATAAAAATGGGCTTGGCAGTATACCTAGATTTGTATTTGGATAATCCATTTAGATCACATGCACCTAACAATCTGTATAGAGAAGTCCAAGCAGCTCAATCACAAAGCAAAGTTGATGACCTCAATAATGTTGATGTGGAGTCCATTTTACTCCCTACCAATGGTAGTAGTGTTCTATGTCTGCCATCTTAGAAGCCTCACAACCTCTTTCCACAACATGAGATGACAATAATCTAAGAAATCAACTTTCCAAATGCTACAAGACCAAAAATAACATGAAAATTTTACGATTTCAAATTTCAAGATCATGTTAAAAGGAATTCAGAATAACAGCAAGAATTCCATGAACAAGACATAGAAGACTTCTCAATATGCACTATAATGGTGTCAAGTAGTTTAAGTTGAGATCTTAAACCTAGACAAAAAGGAGGCGAGAGACATTTACAAGATTTGAGCTTTAGTAATAGGAATAGAAATACATTGCTCATAATTATTAGGTAACAACCACCAAGAGAGAAAAAATAATAGCTATCCTATATCTACTGAAAGGACTATTGGGAATCTCAATTATAAGCAGTGCTTGACAAGAGAACTGCAAATTGCACTTACAAAAACAATTGTAGGTAACAAGAATGGTTTATCTGAATGACTGAGTCATATCTATGAGGCAATTACATTCCACTAAGGTTGCTAAAATTTAATAAGGAAAACTATAAAGAAAAGACAATCAAGCTTGAGAACTACCAACAAAGATAAATAACATGTTTTAACATTTGATGCCATTCTAGGAGAGGAGTTGGGGATGAAGATTATCTTTTGTCCCTGCTTCGTGCAATCCATTAAGATCCTAGACAAGACATAAAACAAAATGGTAGGGTAATCAAATTAATATTTACATCATAAATTTGTAATAAATAAGTACTGTTATCAACTGAAATATGTACCATGTTGAATCTTGAATCTAGCTATCCTATGAAAAATGGGATGACCTCTCGAATTGTGGGACTCATGAAATTCGAGGTCAACTTCTGATTAAAGAGTGGCTTCCCTTTGATAAATCACCTTAAAAACTAGCTCTAATTAAAGATCTTTACTCGGAAAAGAAATAAGAAAGAAATGTTAATCTAAGTCTGAAACAAAAAAGAAAGTAATACACCAAATATAGCTGATTTCTACTTATTTTAAAAACACAACTTATAAATCTCAATATAAAGTTTCACACAATAATTTACAACAATAATTTAGAGATAAACTTAGAACAACAACAATTAAGGATTCATAGAACTCATACTAATACTTGTTTTTTTTCATACATGGAGAAAATTAAAACAAGTAGAGGAAAAAATGTTATCTTTGATTCATTGAAGGCTGCTATAATGACTGTTTTCTAAAAAAGTAATAAAAGATTACATCACAAGCATACAATCAACCATTATTTCAAAGTGAAACAAGGTTAAAGATGCAATCAATGAAGAAAAATATAGAAGCAAATACCTAATTTTGACAAAAAAAATTCAAGGACTTAATGTCACTTTGTTGCAATAAACTTTTTCAATCCCACAACAAAGCATGGGCCTTTTATTTGTAGATTTTGAGAGCTAGAATTTAGAAAGTCATGTTGACTTTAGATATTTTTCCTATGATTTGTCATCCTTATCCCCTATGGATGAGATTCACCTTTTTGTTTTATGAGTTGTTAATCTTATTTTATGAGTTGTCATCCTTATCCTCTGTGGATAAGATATTTGTAATCCATATCCTTTGTAAATAAGATATTTGTAATACTTATCCTAAGTTGTGGATAAGATATTTGTAATCCTTATCCTCTGTGGATAAGATATTTGTAATCCTTATCCTTTTCCCTTTGACTTCCTTGAAGTTAGTGAACTCCTTTAATATTTTTGCATTCTTTGTTGATTTCGCATAAAATATTTTCTACTTCTTTTTGTGTTCTAATTTTTCAAAGAAATTAGGTAACATTTTAGCGATCTCAAAGGGGTTTTTTTTGTTGAATAACTAACCAGCTTCCCATATCCTTTCATTGGGCATGGAGTCTTCATATGGATTAAAAAATAAAAAACTTTTTGCCTCATCAAAAACATTGTTGCCAACTTGCTCCAATTGAAAAGAGTCTACTACAAACAACTTGTGCATAAAGCACTTAAAGAAAAGACACTTCAAATATTGTGCAATAACACTTAGTAGCAATAAATAACACATATCCTAACCTATAATAATCAACAGTAGTGATGCTCAAATAAATTCATTAATTGGTTTTGCAAAATAACTTCCCTTTTTTACCAACATAGGATCTTTTACATGATCATAAACCACTGAGAGGAGATGAAACACAAATAGATATTCTATAAACCATTGCAATGCTTCATGAATGGTTAAATAAACTCACTTATCCCTTCATGTTTATCATATATACTACTATCTTGAAGTGCATAGGTAAGTTGAATGTGTCATTCCTTAGCTGCAACTTCATGCTTGGGTGCAAACATGACTTGTGATGCTATGTGGGCCTCTATCCTAGATAAATGTCTAACACAACACTCTCTTGAAAAAAATAATTCAAACTCTCATTGTTGGCTTCCTCTTTTTGGATTAGTTCTTTAACAACATACACTTTGGAATGATTTGGTTCATGTTGTTCAAATGAAAGCATTGTTGCTTTCTCCTGTAGTTTATTCTAGTCATAATTTATTGATTCAAGAGATAAAATATTAACATTAAGATTTGAACATAAGTCTTGTATGGTATGTGCAGGATCATCATGGAAAAAACAGGCCCTTAAGTGGCAATGAAAATTTAGAAAAATCAAAGTTAGGCAAGTTGACATAAAAATTTGAATAAGTTATCTATATTATTTCAAAAATATGTAAAAATAGAATCTGTGGAAAATTGAATGTAGTTTCTAAACTACT
>VDFB02338430.1:0-70659 GCA_007258455.2 Sequoia sempervirens
TTCTTGATATTGTTTTAATGCTTGTTGAGTGCTTGCCATTGCTTGTGCAAGAAGTTGTGCTTGATGCTTGTGCTTGTTATTGCTTGCGCTTGAGCTTGTGCTTGGGCTTGCGCTTGTGCGGTTTGTTGTTGCAATAAAAGTTGTGCTTGAGCGACTCTTTGTGCTTGCAATGCTTGTGCGGCTTGGGCGGCTTGTTGTTGTTGTTGTTGCAATAAAGCTTTGGCTTGTTGTGCTTGTTGTGCTTGTAATGCAGCTTGTGCGGTTTTGGCAGCTTGCGCAGCTTGAGCGGCTTGTTGCACGGCTTTTTGTTTTTGCACTTGTTGATAGCCTCTTTGGAAAGCAGCTTGCAATGTTGCGTCAAATTGGTTTGATGTGGTGAATGTTGGTGGCGGTGGGGGTGGTGGTGGATTTGGAATGGCGTTTGTGATGGTGGTGAATGGTGATGTTGTGTTGATCATTTGGTTGGTAGATGGTGTTGTCATGTTGATTGCGTGAAAGGTGGATGGTGTTGTCGTGTTGATTGTGTGATAGGTGGATGGTGTTGTTAATGTGGTAAGTGGCATCATTGATGTGATTGGCCCTTGAGAGACCATGTTTTGCAATGTTGTGGGGGTGTTTGATGATGTTGCCATTGCTTGCGTGTTTGCCGTTTGTGATGTCAACAATAAGTTTTGAGCGTTTGGCAAGATGTTTTGATTGATGGTTGGGATGTATGTTTGATGGATACTTGGTAGAGGGGGAAGCCCTAAACCAAGGAGTGGTGTTGATGACAATGGTGATGGTGGGAGAGGCGGAAATGTAAGGGGGGTGAATCCCTGCGAGAGTGTTGTGGTGTTGAAAATGCCCCCTGCTCCGAATATGTCTCCCTCCTCTTGTGAATTCGTGAGAAGAGGTGTTTGTGGTGCTCCATGAAATGATGTCGATGATAGGTCATAATGTAAAGTGAGAGGAACATTTTGGTGTAATGGATTATGGAGGATGTTTTGTTCCATTGTGGTGTTTGCGTCCAAGTTTTGGTTATTCACAAGGGGATGTGATTGAAGTTCATTGAGAAATGTGTTTCCCTTGTTGACATTTGGTTGAGTTGGAGCAATCGATGTCGTGATTTTTGGAATGTTTTGCGTGACGTTTTGGGATGGAGGTGTAGATGAAATGGGGATAGTGGATGAGATTGGTGGAAAAGATGTCTCCACTATAGTGCTCATATCAAAATCCGAAGGCAACTTGGCCCCTTGCTTTGCTAGTTCAAGCATGTACAACGAAGGGTTAAGTCTCATCATGATGTTGATGATTCTATGGTTATCCGGATTTTGGAGCATTTCAGCTATTTCTTCGAGAGACATTCCAAAGGTGAGGTCTTCCCCTTGATTTTCTTCTTGTGGGTTTTGTGATGATGAGGGGATCAATGGATTGCTTGATTCTGCGAGATTCATTTCTGCGTTTGTTTGGCTAAGGTCACTTGAAGCGGGAGTTTCTTTGTGGGCTTCCATACTCTTCTTGTATTGAGATCTCGTTTGAACCATAAAACAAGGATCAATCTTCAAAAATATGGGAGATGAATCTCTTGATTCCTTGGATTTAATCTCTATTTTATGTCCCAAAGTGAAAGTTTTTAGGATGCCTTTTAGGATCAAACGTGATGATGATATGATGGTGATGTTTAAGATGGATGTTATGGATGTTTTTGGCTTTTGATAAATCTTGAATGAAATGCTAGGACTTTGGATTTTGGATTGGTTTGATTTTTGGATTTTGAGATTTTGTCCTTGATCTTGATTTGGATTTTGATTTTGGATTTTGAACAAAAGGAACCTAAGATGTTTGATAATGATCTAAAGGATAGTTGTGTTCAAAGGATGATGATTTGGATATGTGTGAGGAGAAGGATGCATCTACCTACACCTACCCAAACAAGGTGATTGTTTCACTAAGTATATGAGAAGGATTCATCTACATACACTAAGCTAGACAAGATGTTTTTGGATGACTTTGACTAAAGATATGCAAAAAGGATGCATTCACACATTCCTAGCCAAAGGTGTTTTGATAAATGTTTTCAAGGACTTGGTCTCAATGAGTTTGGATGATTGCTAGATTTTGTCATAAAGCCTAGTACTTCAAGGATGATTTCAAGGTTTTTCAAAAGATGAGTTGTGAGGTGGATGTTTGGATGTTTTGAAAGATGGATGAAAGGGGTTTGATTTGTTTTGATCCCTAGATGAACCTAAAAAGACCACTTTGTATTTTTCAAGACCTAGGTATTGAAGAGCATGCATATGCTTCCTAAAGACCTTTGTTAACCAAGGAATGACTTGAACATTTTGGATTTCCAATC
Organism: Sequoia sempervirens; assembly: GCA_007258455.2. Lineage (NCBI taxonomy): Eukaryota > Viridiplantae > Streptophyta > Pinopsida > Cupressales > Cupressaceae > Sequoia > Sequoia sempervirens. The sequence goes on from VDFB02338430.1 coordinate 2,336, forward strand.
AATGATTTTTGCTTTTGAGATTTGGAGTCTTCAACACACATGAAAGTTCATTTTGCTTAGTCTTTGCTTAATGGATTTATTTTACCAACAACACTTTCTTTGATTAAAGTTTCAAACTAAGATGTACCAATGTCTTAATTTCCTTAAACCCCACAAGATATTTTATGTGGAAATTCAATGAACTTAAGGCAAGGGTTTTCCTATTGTTTACTCAAAAAGACAAATTGAGGTATAATCCAATGCTTAGGAACCTCTAAGGACGTGAATCCCAAGGGAAAGCAATAGCATATGGATTGAGTCAATGATATTTGTCTTTAAGAGGGTTTGAAATTTTGAGAAATCATGTTGAATGTTTGTTTTGCAAAATGTTTTCGAATACCTGTGTTTTCAAACAAAGAATAATTACAAGTCCTATGGATGTGATAGACAATGTTTGTTGAGTCCCCCACTTGGACAAGTCCATTCGCCTACTTTTAGCGGATGGTTAGATGCTTGACCCCAGCTCCCCTCCATGGCACTCACTTATAAAGGCGTAAGCACTGCTTACCCGTGACTCCATGGTGGCAAAATCTCTACAAAGCAGAAGTAAAATTGTGGGGAAATTTCGGCTTGAACTGACAGTTCTTGCACCAACAAATAGGTTAAAGGATTTTGGAAAATTCTAGCACATGGGTTTTAGTAAGGACTTTATGTTCGTGGAGATTGACCCATACGGCAAGAATCCCCTTTCGGATCCATCTTATACAGACCAACAGCGTGCCGAGACAGCAAAACCCTCATTTATATCAGTGGAAATACTCTTGGCTTTAGAGTATTCTGGGTTAATTAAATAAACTTGGGTGATACTTTTTTCCCAAAATGAGGCCCTCTAAGATAAACAAAAGCGAGAACAGGACCCTGTCCAAAAGTAGCTTCGGTGATCTTTATTAGCACAAGAAGCAGAGATATCTGTAATGCCCCTACTCACACTCGCACAAGATGTTCAATTTTTAAGCCCAAAATGAAGTGTTTTAAAGCAATAAAATGTATTTTGAGTGTTTCTCTTGCACCCTAGATCACACGAAGCGCAAGGGGAGAGGATACGTACTCAAAAGACAATCACACAAATCAAACACTTGTTCATTTTACACCCTTCAAAGCAATTGTGAATTCGTTTTAAGCACCAAATGAAATGTGAGGTTTGTTTGTTCAATTTTTTAACCCAAAACAAAATCTAGTAAGTGTGTCCTAAGGTTCGTTTTAAGTCCTTTGCAATGAAAAACAATTTATTCGTTTTAGCCCCAATTGAAAACTAATGTTCTAAAACGAAAAGGAAAACAATTTCGTGAAGTGTTGATCAAACACTTAAAGTGTTAAAAAACACATTGTGTTTTCAAAGAAAAAAATCTTCCCCTCCTTTCGTTTTCGTTTTGTGAAGTAGTTTTGATCAAACATTTAATGTGTTAAAAAACACATTGTGTTTTCAAACAAAAATTCTCCTCCTCTTTTGCTTTGCACCTTTTCGCCTTCGTTGTTTGTTTGTACCTCCTTCGTTAGTCTTTGTTTCCCTTTTGTACCTTTGTTATTCGTTGTACCTTCGTTTGCTTTTGTACCTATCTCATAGTTGGATTGGTGTCACATGTGCTAGTGACCCTTTCCCAACCCTTGATCAAAGCTCAAAATTGAAAATGCAAATGGAGATGGTGGAGTGATGATGAACAAGATCAAATCTCAAATGAAGAGAGTAACCTTGCATGAAATTGTGAAGATTGTGAAGGATTTGCTTGAGGATGATGCACCTATTTAAAGATTTTCAAAATGCCAAGTGTTTGAAGAGGGACCAATGTGGGATCAAAAACAAGCCAATGAGTTGAGGACACTTGTCATCATGTAATTAGTCAATGGTTGTGCAAGATTTGGGAAGAGTGCCCAAGAGGGGGAATTTTTGAATTCAAATTTGCAATAAATTTTGAGAGGGGGACAAGAAAGGAGAGCAAATAAATGCCCTGTTTGACTTGTCATGTTGAGGGAAAATGAGGTTTTAATAAATCAATAAAATTGATTTATTGTGCAAGTGGCTAGATCTAGATAATGCAAGTGGGATGTGATTAGTATTAGATTAGGATTAGATGATGATCATGCTGATTAATGCTGATTAGATTATTTTGACTTTTTGGACTTTGATAATTGATTTATTTAAATCAGAAAATGATGGAAAATGTATGATTTGGATTTGATTTAAATAAAGTCCTGATTTATTGGATGAATGGAATATGATTATGCATGATGTAAATTTAGCATGCAATGACTAAACACATTTAATCATTAATTAGACTACGCAAGTCATTCAATAAATTTTAAATTTGCAATTAAATAAACACTCACGGGGAACTGACCAAGTTAAAACAACTGACCCCGACGACAACCCAACAACACGCTATGACTAGGGTGATGACTTGGTTTGGAAAACCTAGCTACTATCTCCCAATTAATTTCCGTTGGTCAATGGACACGCTCAGACCTGGAAACCAGGTGGAGTCGATGTCATGTACCTGCCAATCCTGCAACAAAGAGCATGTCGAACGTGCATATATACATAATATGATCCATCACACCGTGAAGAGGAAATCTCGGAATCGTAGGGCACTCGCAAGCGAGTGATACAATCCCGTCCCTTTCACCAATATAGTATCATTAACTGACGCGTCTAACATCAAGGATAAGCTCAATAACATAAACATCATTTAATCAGATATATTCTAAGTTACTCCAAAACATGCCATAAGGGTAACATTAGGATAACATCACATCGAAATATAACATCCACATTGTATAACAATTGTAATCAAAAGCAACCTAGTTCCAAAGTCAAAGCATAATCAAACACAACCATTACAAAGAAACCACTGCCGATTAAAGAGCCAAAACGGAGGGGTGTTACATTATAAAGCCTTATGTTTATTAAAGACTTTACAATAATAATCCAATAAACTATTAGATTATTAATTATTTATAATGGTAGTTTTGAATAGATGTAACTAATACCTATTCAACAATTTTTCCATCCCTTCTATATTTAAATAGCTTATCTTTTATTGAGAAGTACTCCAATTTGGAGATTCATAGTGGATTCTAGATCACTATGCACAAGAGGTATTGATGACTATGTGGAAGTAAATAGAAGTGTTATCCCTAGGTTCTATCTATATTTTTATATACAATTTTATAAGTGTTTTATAGTACAATGACACTTTGTGGGATTTTTTACTTGAAAGGATTTTCTCATGTATATATTGTGTAATGTGTTGAATGTGTGCATTTAGTAATTCTCATTTTATTTATTTTATATTTTATTTGTGATGATTAGTAATCTAAGATTCTAATTTCTAACATGATATTAGAGCCAAATATGTTATACTAACTATTTATATAAGGAAAGCTTAAAAAATTATTGAGGTGTCTAGAGATTTGAATACTATTAGAAATCATGAGTCGAGTCAAACTAAAAATGAAATTGTTATGCTTTATTGATTAGATGAGACACATCTTTGATGTTATTTTGAGATGGTACAGATGATTGCATGCCATCTACTTGACTAATCACCCTAGTTCCAATAGTGAATGGTGCATTGATTTTTTAAGCTTGCTTTGTGTGAATAGTGATGTTTTTATTAATCAAAGAATGGGAAACAATCCCTTAAGTGGACCATCCAGTGCAATCTATATGAGTCAAATCATTACCTTCATATAGTTCTATAACTAGGTTAGACATTTTATTAGTTCAAATATATTTTTAAAACTCTAAGCTCTTCTCCTTAATCTAGAAAACTATTGTAAACAAGATTGAGTAAAGACAAATGTACAATTAACAACAAAAATCTAGTTTATACATGCATTTCTAATAGCCATAAAAAAGAAACATTTCATTTGTGAGCTACAAGAGTTAGAAATTAAAACTCTACTAAAATCATAATATTTACTCTCAATCTTGAGAATCTCTTTTAATGCATGAGTGTTGTTAAAAATTATTTTACTTGTACAAATAAAAAATATACAACTATTCCAACTATTAACTAATGATATGAACAATTATGATCAATAGATACATTAGTTTAAGTTCCTTCGACAAACCTAATTGCCATGAGAGGCAAACACACGAAGAAGCTTCCTGGAATCGACCTTATTAAAAGATACATTTTCTAGTGCGTATTAAGAAATGGAAGATAGATTCACCATTAACTTTATGTTATTTTCCTTGTCGGCCATATCCAAAGGACTCACACCATCTCTGTCTTTCCAGTACCCATCTCCACCATTATTGGTTAAGTTTCAAGACATCCTCACTCAATCACTACATTGACAATACCCTCATTCGCTTTCTCAACTACTTAGTGGAGGGGGAGGCGACCTCCATTGTCTCGATCATCTGACTATACCATGTATTCAAGAACCATTTCACACATTCAGATTCAGTAGCACTTCATAACAGTTTTTAATCATGTGGGTCCAACTTAAATACTGATTATGATTGCACAAAGCGTCTGAAATGTTGTACAATACTTAAACATGGCTGCTCAGTATCATTTTTTTTTAATGGTTGGCCACATCCTTCTTATTTTTTGTGTTGGAGTATGGCCTCCATGCTACCTCTGTGAACATCTGTACAACTTCCTGACACCAGTGCTGGAATGTTCGTTACCCATGTGCCACTTGATACTTATCAATCAGGTATTCCCACCTTGCTCCACACTAAAATTACATACCCATAATGGTATACACAGGACTCATTTGAGGGTGCTCCATCACATATTAGCTACACAATTAAAGTTGTATGATTGCCTTGTGCTGGGTGGGGATCTTAGTGGCAAGTTGAACAAATATTACAGTGGTCCTATGTAAAAACAAATGTATCAAAGGTTTGGGAGATGGATTCTTAAAGCGAACTTTTTTGGTTGGTTATGTCGATGGTCAAAAGGTTAACTTTATTATAAAAATATATAATGCGGATATCATATAAAAAAACAAATGTTTCAAAAGGTTTGGGAAGATAGATCTTTATGTCTCAATCAGTAGGTAACGACAAATTCTTAAAGCCACTTTGGAATTGGTTTGGTCAATGACCAAAAGGTTAACTTTAGTATAAAAAAATATAATGCATGTACCATATACAAAAACAAATGTATCAAAAGATTTGAGAAGATAGATCTCTAAGTGTCATCCACTAGGTAAAGATGAATTCTTAAAACCAACCTTTGTAATTGGTTGTTTCAATGGAAAAAAGGTTATTTTTATTATAAAAATATATAATGCAGACATACATCACATATAAAGACAATTGTATCAAAAGCTTGGGAAGATAGATATCTACGTCCCACCTACTAGGTAAAAATGAATTCTTAAAGCAATCTCTATAGTTGGTTGTGTCAATGGTCAAAAGGTTAACTTTATTATAAATATATATAATGCAAGCATGATATATAAAAATAATTGTATCAAAAAGCTTGGGAAGATAGATCTCTATGTCCCACCCACTAGGTTAAAATGAATTCTTACAATCACCTCTATAGTTGGTTGTGCCAATGGCCAAAAGATTACCTTTATTATAAAAATATATAACGCATGCACCATATACAAAAATAAATGTATCAAAAAGCTTGGGAAGATAGATATCTAATGTCTCACCCATTAGATAAAAAGATGAATTCTTAAAGCCAACCTATCTAGTTGATTGTGTTAATGGACAAAACTTTTTTAATATAAAATATATAATGCATACACCATATATAAAAACAAATGTATCAAAAGGCTTGGGAAAATAGATCTCTATGTATCACCCACTAGACCTAAAAATGAATTATCAAGGTCACCTCTATAATTGGTTGTGCCAATGTCCAAATGGTCAATGTTTGTTCAGTATAATAAACAAGATTATGATAAATTCAAAAAGTAATTAGGAAATATAAAACAATAATTAAAATAGATGTCTTAAAAACATATGAAATTTGATATATATTTGTCTTAAAATTATTTTTACTTATTTAAGAGTTATTTTTTATATTGTCTAGAACTAGTTTTTTACTTAAGAGTCATTTTCTAGATTGTTTTAGTGTTAATTTGTTTTAAAACTATTTTATTTTTATTTACTTTTATGAGTTATTTTAAAGTTAGGGTCTTTTTATTTTTTAAAATAAGTAATATTCTAAAAAGTTTCTTTTCAACTATTTTTTTGTTAGTAATTGAGATACTTCTCCCCTGTGCTATCATTATAAGTTGGTACTATTAATCTAATAAGCATTTTGTTCTCTACTAAATTAATCTAATGGGTTGTCACACCCAAAGTATTAGCATGCACTTCAAATAATGTTCAAAGCATACGTATAAGTTTAGGGGCTAAATTTGATGCTTCTATGACCTTATTTAATATTTCTATAGTAAAATAAAATTAAGAATTAAGAATGAATAAAATGCTAAATTAGCAAGAGTTCAAGATCAATAAATAGTTTGAAATAGATACATTGCATTCCATAACAAGGTACAATTCATGAATGCTCTTCCAACTAATGGCATTTTATGTTTTACAGTCATCTATTGATAAGAAATACAATGCCTATGAGCAAAGAGGCTATTGGGAAAATTTATGTAATACCATGACCAAAATTAATCTCCATACCTATTCATTTAATGATATAGAAGTTACATACATATTGGTTGTAACAATGATGTGATTGTGTTATTTTCTTGTAAAATTTATCTTCTCTAGTGATTATGACACTCTAAGGACAAGATATGTTTACATATTAGTGCTTTTTAATGACTAGATACATAAAGAGAACATTATTACTTAAGTATGATGTTAAAAATATTCATGATCCTTGAAATTCTTTATTTACTTCTTATATATAGAATGCACTTATTTTGAGTGGCTATTGCCCTAAGAAAATATATTGGGAGCATGCCTAGAAAGGATAGCTCACCAATTACTAAGAGATTCTTCCTCCTAACTCTTTGTTTAGATTTGATTAATAAGGTATCTATTTTCTACTTGAAGAAACAAGAAAATTTATAACTGCTTCTATGAATGTGAAAAAACCATGCCTTAATGATCTTGTATGAAAATGAAATTTAATCTTGTAAAGAAGTTTATTAAATGTATTCTTCATAATTTCTTGAGAATGTTTATATTTTAGGATTGATTATGATATCTTATTTCGAAAATATAATATTATGGATTTGAAACTAGTTATTATACCTATTCAAAATGGTATTAAATTAAAACCTATAACTATCATATAAAAAGACAAATCCTACATTATAGGAAGCTTTGATATACCTAACCATGCATAGTCTATTTATTACCTACAAAATAGGTATTATATATAGATGCATAGAAGATCCTATACGAACCACTAAAAAATGACATAAAAATATTAGAGGTATAATTTATTATGGTGTTTATTATTCTTGCATCAAGAATAAAATTTATTCAATTTTTATGTTACTAACTATGTTCGTGATCCAAAACATACACCTTTGGCTATGTCCTCAATATATAATCTAGGCATTATCACATGGATAAAGTATAATTATAAAATTAAATCTACCATATCTCTTTCATCTATAGAGGTTGAATATCAATATAGCTACAAAGGAATCAATGCGGCTTAGGAGATTATTCAAAGAACTTGTCTTGACACTGGTGAAATTCCCACTTTATTATATGATAACTAAAGATATTTATGCTTACCAAATACTCCTAATTCCATAAATAAAAAATATTGAAGTTCATGAGCACTTCATTAAAGTGAAAATTTCCCATCATAAAGTTCATCTCCTATTTTTTTAGATTGATTATTAGGAAAATTATACTATGATCAAGAAGAACAAGGCTGAAATCCCAACAAGCACATATCAAACCTTTATCCAAATTATTAGCCACATGATAACGACACCCCCTAGTGGTTGAACTCTTGATTTAAGACTAAAAGGCATAAATAATTTCTCTAGGAATTATATGTAAGACCTACGAGTATTATGTAATGAACTTGAGGGGACTAGTTTGAGGATTCTTTGGATCTAAAATTAAAAATTTATAAGACCTCATTAAAAGTATTAGTTTTTAAAACATTCTAGGATTACAAATTATAATGAAATGACTTATGTAATATGAAATGTGTGATCTTAACTTTAGTATATATTTGTATTCTTGCTTATCTCTATCTGAGCCCTCCATTCGAAAAATAGACGTTTGTTGTAGGCTTGTTCAGGCTTCCTTCCAAAAAAATATATTTTTAATGGAATAGTTTTATATATTATTTGTTAAAATAACGCTCGCCTTAACATTCCGTACATCTTTTGGACATCAGTCGATGGGAAAGAGAAGAGAGTCTGAAATTAAAAGAATATAGAGGCTGTGTAAGGACAAGGAAATTGTTTACCTTCGTGCTCGTCAACAAGTCAATGAGTTTTTTTTTTAATGAGATTAATTTTGAGCCACCTGTGTTAATAATTAATAATTTGTGTTAATTATTGCTATTATTATATTATTTATTTTATTTTGTATTTAATAAGAATATTTTATTTTTATTAATATATAATATATTAATTATATTTTATATTAAATAAGAATATATAATAATTAGTAATTAGTAATTATAAAAACACTCTTTATATTTATATATATATATATCAATTTTATAATTACTAATTAATAGTTATTATATTCTTATTTAATACAAAATATAATTAGTATATTCTATATTAATAAAAATAAAATATTCTTATTAAATACAAAATAAAATAAATAATATAATAATAGTAATAATAATAAAATTTTAAAATTTTCATTTTAAAAATATCTACCAATTGACCTCATGGACTACACAAATAGGCTATATGCCAAAAAAAAACCACATTTTCTCCTAATTGACTTTCCACACCTCTTCGACATACCCATTGCACACCGAGATGACTTGAGGCGAGACTAGTAACCAACACACGCCCCAAGTGTGTGCGACGGGATAAGTCACGGGCCAGGGAGTCGAACCCAAGACCTCAAGGAGCAAACCCAAGACTTGGACCAACTCCTCTAACCCGCGGGGGCAGTTTCTTGCATTTTATTTTCTTGTATTTTAATTGTTTTTGGTTTTCGTCATTTTAATCTTTTCTAACCTTAATTTTGTTTTATATGCCTTTTTCAAGTTGTTTGTATTGTCTCTCTTTTCCATTTGGTCTATTTATGTTTACTTTTATTTGCTTCTTTTCTCTTCTTTTATTGTCTTTTGTGTTTTCTTGCATCTTAACTTCTTGTCTTTTAATTGTTTTTGGTTTTTCGTTGTCTTAGTCCTTTCTTTCCTTAATTTTCAAATATGTCTTTTATAGTTTTTGAATTGTCTCTCTTTCATTTGATCTATTTATATTTAGTTTTATTTGCTTCTTTCCTCTTGGGCCAATCTTTGGTTTTTTATTTTCTTTTAATTTTGCTTTATTTATATTTTTTTCTCTTTTTTTTTTTCTTTTTAGTTCTTACTTATCCTTTTCATCTTATTGTGTCCTTATTATTAGTCTCCATTTTCTAACTTTTTTTTTTTTTTGTTATCTTCCTTTTAATCTTTTTATCTCATTGATCCATTAGTTTCTCTTTTATCTTTATTCTCTTATTTTATTCTTCATATTTTATTTTCCCATTGCTTGTCTTTTTTTGTCTTATTTAATATTTTTACTTCTCATGCACTTTTAGCCTTTTCTGTATTTATCACGTTTTAAATCTATTCTTTACATTACCTCTTTTCTTATGTTTATTTTCTCAATTGACTATTTTATTAACTTAATCCTTTTTATTAGCCTTGAGTTTGGTAGTTTTATTAGCTAGGGAATTTAACATTAATTAGTCTTTTTTAATATTAATTATTCTATTGCAATTAATTGTATATTACTTTTTAGCTTATTTGACTTTTTGGCATAATTTTTCTTTTATTTATTTTATTAGCGTTTTTTTTTACTTTATTAAGAGTTCAATCTTTTTTGTCTTAATATTTTATCTTTTTATTTCATTTATTGTGTTTTGCTTTTGTGTATCATTTTATCTCTTAATTTTATTCTCTACCCCAATTTCTTGGTCTTTGTGTCTCTCACCCTTCCCAAGCTCCTCACCTATTTATCCTCAAGTCTTCTACCCCCTTTCTATTCTCTTCTCTCTTTTTATTTATCATGGAGAATGATATGAAACGTTGATGAAAAAATTCATACACAGTTTTAATCCAAACACATCTATACTATTGTGCAATATGTTAAATTTGAGCATCTTGTAATTTTTGGGTGGGTGCAGGATCATGATGGGCCAAGCTATACCTCTAAGTGGCAATGAAAATACATAAAAATAGAGTTAAACAACTTCACATAAAAAAAGGTTATTAACACAATTTGGAAAATATGTAGGAAAATAATTTGTAGTAAATTGAATGTAGTTTTTAGGAAACTACTTTTTTTTGGAAAAAATAAATTTATTTGGTGAAAATTTGAAATTTTCAATGAAACACTACTATAATTAAAAAAAAAAAAAACAAGTGTTTCTAGCCAACCTAACTATGAGATTTTTCTTTTAGTATATAAATATAAGTAAAGGACACATGCCCAAATTTGACATTTTTTGATGTAAATAATTAGTTATGATTTTTTTATGAGGAATTTTTTTAAATATTAAAAAATAATTTTTTAGCTAACCTAACTTGGTCAAAAATAATGAAATCCATTTTTTACCCTATAGCTAGTGAAGTGTAGAGTGTGACACATCTTTCAAATTTGGAAAAGATGAAACAATTTGAAATTTATGTTTGTTTAATCAACCCATCAATTAGAACTTCAAAGTATGTATACGTAGAAAATCATTAATACTTATCTATTAAATTCAAAAAAGAATATTTTATATTGGTACAATGCTAACAATTTCTTTAATAAACCCTTTTCATTTTATCAAATTCAAATAAAAATAGTTGTTAGCACGAAGGGTGAAGTCTGGAAAAGAGGATGAAACCTCTAAACACATTGGAGATATTGAATTTTTAGGTTTGACACTCCCAAACCTTATCCCAGAGTTTTCTCATGGAAAAAAACCAATGGAATTTTTTTTGTCAAAAAAATGGTTATTTGTTAAAAACAAATATCCATTATATATATATATAAATATATATATATATATATATATATATATATTGTGAAAATTCTATTACAATTACTGATTATTAATCTCCTATCTATATAGATTATTTGATTGCCGAAAATTAATTCACAACAAATATTGAAAAATAACATAATTGCTATTTCACAAATAAATCCATAGGAATAGAGAAGAAAATACACAAAACAATGAACACAATATTTTTGGACAAATTATCCCTGGAAAAACCCCAAAGGGAAAACCAGTACTGTAGATGAGGAATTTTATTAAACTTCAGCAAATCAAGAGATAAACTGCTTGCCTCTTATTGGCAGAACTCTGATAATATTCTTCTCTAGAAATTCTTCCCTCAATTTCTCATGCTGAAATTCCACTATTGCTACCTTCAATGCTATCATTGCACCCTTGCTATTACTGCAAAACTATTTGCCATCACTACAAATATATTTGCTATCATTGCAAATGCTTCTCAAGTGTGTGTTCTCCAAATGCCCATCGATCCCCTTTTATACTATTCTCATTGAAAAACCAATGGCCATGATTTAATTTCAATCAATGGCTAAGATTAATTAGACTCTAACAAACCCTAACTAACTGGTTTCTAGAAGTCTCTAAAGGAATCAATCAATCAATTAATTAATTATCTAGACTCTAACTAACTCCTTTCTAGAAGTCTCCAGAAAAATCAATTAAATAATTAAATATTCTTGGGTTTGGAGACACCTGTCCAAACTACATAAATTAACACTCCCTCTTAGCGAGGAAGGTGTTCTACATGACACCCAACTTATCTCTAAAGAAGATGAATTCCGCCTTCCCCAATGCCTTTGTCAAAATGTCTGCTACCTACTGATTTGTAGGTATATACTATAGCTGAACAATCCCTCGCTGTACACAATCCCTGATGAAGTGATATCTAATGTCTATATGCTTAGACCTGACGTGAAACATTGGATTCTCAGACAACCTAATGCAACTCTAATTGTCACAGTGTATCATCATAGTCTCAACCCTTTGACCAAACAAGGCTACCAGCAACTTTCAAAACCATAGTGCCTCACACGTCACCATGCCAGCTGCTATGTATTCCACCTTTGTAGAACTCAGAGCCATAGACTTCTGCTTCCTACTGTACCAAGAGACAACTCTTGATCCCAAACTAAAGCAACACCCTGAAATGATTTTCCTATCTGTTGTACTACCTGCCCAATCTGTGTCAGTATAGCCTATCAACCTAATAGCATCACCTCAAGCATATCTAATCCCATACTCGATTATACCACACAAATACCATAACACATGCTTTGTCGTTGTCCAATACACTCTCTTCGGCTCAACCATGAACTGACTAAGAGAGTTTACTACAAAGGATATCTCTAGCCTAGTGTTGACCAAATACATGAGAGACCTAATCAACTGCCTGTATAAGGTGGGGTCTACATCCTTCTCCCTAGATGAGGCTACCTTCTTCCAATTCGTGATTATAGGAGTAGACATGGCTCTGCAATCCTCCATCTCAAACCTCCTCAAGATTTTGATACAGTATTTCCCTTGTCCAAGGAAAATCTTTCCATCTGTCTACCATATCTCCATGCCTAGAAAGTAGTGCATAAGCCCCAAATCCTTCATCTTGAACTCTACTGCAAGGTCCCTCCTACACTCCTCTATGAGCCCTAATGAACCTGTTAAAAACAAGTCATCCACATATAGAACAAGAATGAGAACCTCACCCCCAACCACCAAGTAGTAGAGGTTAGCATCCACCTCATTCTTCATAAAGCCCATTTCTTGCAAGTATCTATCAATGCGCTCATACCATGCCCTGGGAGCCTACTTGAGTCTGTGCAAAGCTCTCTTCAATCTACACACGTGGGTTTCATTGTTTTGTGCTACAAAGACCTTCGATTGTTCTATGTATACCTCCTCTACCAATTCACCATTAAGAAACATCGTCTTGACATCCATTTGATGGATCTGCCATCCCATCTGAGTTGCAAGTGAGATCATGGCTCGTATAGAAGTGTACTTGGCCACTAGAGCGAATGTCTCCTCATAGTCTATTCCCTCCTTTTGAGAGAATCCCTTGGCCACGAACTTTGTAGGTTGTATTTCTTGATGCTACCATCTGTACCGTGATTGATCTTATAGATCCAGGTGATCCAACCACCACCTTACCTGTTGGTCTAGGCACAAACTCCCACACATCATTCTGCACTATTGAGGTATATTCCTCAACCATCGCATCTTGCCACACCTGTTGTTGTGCGGCCCCCTGATAGCTGGAAGGCTCACTATCTACCAACTAAATAACTAATTCCATATAGTCATTATGCTTGGTTGGTTGTCTTCGCTGTCTACTGCTCGTCCTAAGAGCTCCCACAAACTCCTGAGTATCCCTATGTGTCTGTTGGTTCCTACTGCCAACCGTAGAGGATGAAGTATCAACCTCCATATCTTCTTGATGCATCTCTTGGATCTACTACATCTGTTGCTCCATAATCTGCGAACTCTTAGCACCTGAGCCTGTGCTTGTACTAGTAACTGTACTTGAGCTTTGCTTCCCTTTATTTGATTGCACAATCCTTGGAGCTTCTGTTGGCTGCTCACTTTGATCATCTGCTGGAAAATCTCTAGACCTCTTAAATGTCTTGTCCCCCCATGAACTTGACATCACGCCTAACTATAATCCTCTTGGCCCCTAGAATAAATATCCAATATGCCTTTGAGGTTTCGTTGTACCCCACAAAGTACCCTCTCTCTGTAGTCTGATCTAACTTGGAATGTGTAGGCCCTGGAATTTGAAAAAATGCAAAACTCCCAAATATCCTAAAGTGGTTGACATCTGGCTTCTTCCCTGAGAACACCTCCTCTGGTGTCATCTTACCCAATACCTTATGTGGAACCCTGTTCTATATGTATATTGTCATACTGCATGCCTCTTCCCATAAGTAATGTGGCATATCCTGGTCATACAACATAGCCCTTACTGTCTCCGATATAGAAAAATTCTTCCTCTCAACAACCCCATTATGTTGTGGGTTGTAAGGAACAATCCACTCTCTCTTGATTCCTTCCCTGGTACAGAACTCTTGGAACTCTTTCCCTTTGTACTCGCCTCCATTGTCTGGCTGAAGAACCTTTATCTTCTTGCCTGTCGAATTCTCCACAAGAGCTTTGAACTCTTGGAAGTGGCTGAAGAACTCATCATTGGTCTTCAAGAAGTATATCCAGGTCTTCCTAGAGAAATCATCAATTAAAGTAACAAATTACATGTATCCTCTGAGAGACTTCATCGACATTGGTCGACATATATTTGAATGTACTAGATCAAGAACACCCTTGGATCTGGGGTCACTCCTTGGAAAGGTTTCTTTCGCAAACTTCCCTAACACACACCCCTTACATACATCATCATGCTTTGTGCTCACTTTTGGAGCAGTATGAATTTCTTCTCTCCAGTAGACTTTTGGTAGGCTAGCTTCTTTCATCATAGTCCTTGCAACTTCTTGAACAGTTCCATTTTTCCTTTCAACTACTCCATTTTGTTGAGGAGTCCTAGGGGCAGACAAGTTCCCCTTTATACCATGCTTCTCACAAAACATGTTAAATTCATTGGAGGTGAACTCTCCACCTCTATCAGACCTTAAACACTTGATCTTCACATTCATTTCATTCTCATCCATAACTTTGAATGCTTTGAATCTATCTAGGGCTTCAGATTTTTCTCTAAGAAAAGTAACCCATGTCATTCTTGAATAATCATGAATAAAAAGCATGAAATACATGTCACCTTGAAGAATTCTCACTCTTGTAGGACCACAAAGGTTTGTATGCACCAATTCCAACAATCTAGTAGAAGATTGTTCTTTACCCTTGAAACTTCTTCTTGTTTGTTTTCCAAACTAACAATCTTTGCAAACAACATTGATAGGCTTTGTAATCCTCAACAGATCTCTCACTACTTGAACTGAGCTTATTCTTACCAAGTTATCAAAATTGATGTGACACATCCTCTTGTGCCATAACTAGATGCCATTAATTTGAGTCATAAAACAATGACCATCAACACCCCTGTGCTGATAAACATTTCCATTAGTCCTTCTTCCAGTAGCAATCACAATTTCAGACCCTTTTATGATCTCACATCCATTATCTTGAGACATAAGATTGTATCCTTTGCTACACATTTTTCCAACACTCAAGAGGTTATTCCTTAAACCTTTAACATAGTAAACATCCTCAATATTATGCTTTCCATCAAAACTAATTGAGCCTATTCCACATTTCTTAGCACTTGAATCATCTCCAAATCTAACAAGTCCTCCACCATACTTTTCAATTTTAACAAACTTACTCTTGTCTCCAGTCATATGATCAGATCAACCACTATTAATGATCCAATAGTTCTTATCATGTCTAGCATGAAAATCAGATACCAAATTCCCTTCAAACTTATCCTTTCTCTCCAAAGGGCATTCCTTCACACATCTTTTAGAGTTAGCAGAAATAGATTCATCTTTTAAATCCATGAACAAGCATTCATCATCATCATCATCTCCATAATCAGAGTCATCATCAGAAATACTTGCATCTTCTCTAACATAATAGCTTTTCTTAACCATCTTACCTTTTTTTTCCTTATTCTTATTGTTCACAATTTTGTTTGGACATCTTGAAGCATAGTGACCTATTTGTCCACAACTGAAACATTTGAAAGGAAATTTACCTTTGTACTTACTAGTACCTCTTTTCATCCTTCTCACAAAGTTAGCTTCCACATCATCAATATCTTCCTGATCTGGTTCTTTAGTCTTCTCTATTTTTGTAGCCTTAAAAGTAGTCTCAACTTTTGCACCATTTTTAGTACCAAACTCTCTCATCTCAAATGTAGTTAAAGAGCCATATAATTGATCTCTAGAATACTAATCTATATTTTGAGATTCCTCAACCTCAACAACTTTATAATGGTATGCTTTAGTAAGGGTTCTAAGAATTTTCTTTACCACTTTTGGTTCTTTGACCTTTCCTCCAAGACCTCTGATGGAGCTCACCACTTCATCTACCCTCTGGATATAGCTTGTAATGTTTTCATCTTCAGACATCTGCAAGTTCTCAAATGTGGTTTTCAAGTTCTACATCTTAGCTTGTTTGATCATATCATCTCCTTCATAAATACTTTCCAACTTATCCCAAATTTCTTTAGCAATTTTCAAATCCATAACTTTCACTAATTTAGAATTTGCAAGACTACTCAAGAGAACAAACCTTGCTTTACCATTTGTTTCATAGGTCTTGATCTCATCACTTGTGCTTGGTCCATTTGCAAGTATGGTATATTGATTCTTCACTGACTGCCAAACATCATATCCAAGGTAAAACAAATAGCCTTCCATCTTTTCCTTCCAGAATGTATAGTCCATGTCATCAAATATAGGGATCTCCTTCTTGTGTGTCATCCTAGATCTACCTCAAGTGGTTAAGATTTTCTCTAAGGAACCTTGCTCTAGGATACCAATTGTTGAAATAATAAGACAATTGAGAGGG
Organism: Sequoia sempervirens; assembly: GCA_007258455.2. Taxonomy (NCBI): domain Eukaryota; kingdom Viridiplantae; phylum Streptophyta; class Pinopsida; order Cupressales; family Cupressaceae; genus Sequoia; species Sequoia sempervirens. Next base: position 19,032 of record VDFB02338430.1, read on the forward strand.
GGATGAATCAGTTGTACCTTAAGCCTTCAAAAACCCTCATTAACATTTAGATCCACATTCATATATTAAAACCTTAATCTATTATGATGATTTAACATGAAAATAAAATAATAGAAACTGAAACAAATTTAACACCATGCACAAGAGAACACCATATTTACGTGGAAAACCAAGGACGGAAAAACCACGATGAGGATTAGCTCATAATATAAGTAATTACAAAACCAATTTACAAAGGCTCACTGCCAGAAGGGGCGCACTATCCTGAAAGGCTCATTGGGTCGGGATAGAAAAAGAAGATAGAGAAGAAATGTTACATAGAGAACATGATATCAATGCAACAAAGTATCCACCACAATAGCTCCAATACCTTCATAGTCTGTTTAAATGAGCGCAAACACCTTTTGCTCATTGCATCCGATAATCCAATACTTGAAAGCTCACATTACACTTCACAATTTCACACCCTAACACACTGTACTTCGCATCATTCACAACACACACATTTTTCTTTTATCTCTCTTATCCTCCTTCAACAACTTAACTCATACTTATACCGTCCTCAACCTTGAAACCCTCTCCAAGGTCAGTTATGCACCTCAAACATGCAAATTCAAATTAGGTCGGCGCCAAAACACTTATGTGGTGAATAGAAGTTCAATGCGGACCACATCAAAACTTAATTGGGACCCAAATCAACAACACCATTCAACCACACACTACCAAAAATAATATTTATCCTTCACATATAGTGTAAACACTAGGTCGATTGTTACCCGTGCAAAACCCATTAAACTTTTAAGTACATGTCATCATCCCCTAGTACACATGAAATAGGATTAAAACGCTTGTCATCATCCTAGCTACTCTTATCTCTCAACCTTTCCTATATAAATAAGGCATCATATGTACATTGTAAGAATGGGGTTTTAATCTGAATCCATTTTGCACCATAATCAAGCAATATTTTTCTCTTTCTGTTCTCTTTTGGAAGGTAATATTTGGTGTTGCAGGTGATCTTTGGAGCTTGAGTCCATTGGTGACTCTAATAAATGTATTATTCAATTCTCTATGTAATTTTCTAGATATCATCCATAATATTACGATCGAGGATATCCCACAAATATTAGAATAAGGTTAGAGGTAATCCATTAGGACCCAATGCTTTCAAAGTATCAAAGGATAACATTACACTTCTAACCTCCTCCATAGACACCTTGACACAAATTATTTCATTATCTTCTATAGATGGAATGGAAGGAATTACCTCTAAGATTTCCTCAACATTTTCTTCATTCTACTTAAGGTCTCCAAAAAGAGGGGATTTAAATAAAAGAATAAATTCCTTCTGAATTTCCTCATCATCTTTAATAATACTACCATCATCTTTGCTAATACTTGTATTCCTATTTCCTCTTTTGTATTTAAGAGTGGATTGATTAAATAATTTGTTAATCTAATCTCCTACTTTAAATTATAACACTCTAGATTTTTGCTTCTAGAACACTTCCTCACTAATCAAATTATATAAAGAAAATAAAAGATATTTTTCTCTAAAACATGTGCCCTAATCCATAAAATTAGACAAAAAATAAAATTGTAAGGATTTTATTTCAATAGTAATAGAATCTTTTTGAAAAATATATTATCAAATGTGTGTATCTCACTTTTTCAATTCAAATTTGGCATGAATTTTTTAGCCACTCTAAAATTTGTTAAACCTCTAACATCAATATTCCACCACATTTTTAGCTTAGGGTGGAAAAGTAGCATGGTTTCAAATTCAAAACAATATTTTCCAACTATGTAATCATATTCAATACACAAAAGAAGTGGATTCTAATTTGATCACACTTGAAATAGTGATAAAAGATAGATATTTTCTAAGAGAACCCAATCAACAAAAACCAAAAATATATCAAGCTTGACTTGGATAAGATTAGCTCATATTCTCCTATTAGACCATGTAAATAAATAACTCGTTAATTTTTTATCCATTCGTCCACCATCCATCATGACCTTTGCCAAGTCTCCCATGTTGTTAGAGAATTCAACACAACCTCCATACTTTTCTAAGGTGAATAAATCAGCACTAAAGTCCTCTTACAACATCCATTTGTAGTCTTGAGAATCTTTTCTAAATTCACTAATTTCTCTCCATAAAGATTTTATGCTATACCTTTAGAGTTATAAGGATAAATGTTTAAAACAACCCAAGATTCTTTGTTATTTTTTTCATGGAATAAAATATCAAGATGTTTATCTTGCCTTACCACAAAACCATTGAGTATTTGAGGATCACAGAGAAGTAATACTTCTTGAAGAACCGTTACAACTCACCACAACAATTTTATCAAAAGACTAAAGTTGTTTACTTACATGAAAAAAGATTCTATCCATCATCTTAAACCTCTTGAAGAAGAAGGATGGTGGGATGATTCACTTTATATAAACTCTTAGAAATGTTCTATTTATGAGGGCCATTGAGCCCTTTGATATTCCATGAAAGAAACTCCATTTTATATTTTATGAAGCTAACCGACTCTAGCTTCCTTTTGTGACTATTTTCCAACTCTTTAACTATCCTTTGATCTAGTCTCTCTTGAACTAAGGTGGCCCCTCCTTTATTCAACTCCCCCATCCATTGTTTCTCTATTTTATTTCACCTCTTTAGAATTAGTATAGTCTTTATCCTTCAATAGAAATGATGAAGGATGAAAGATAAAAATGTATGAGATAATGTTTTAGGGGTAAACTTAGCACACTTACCCCTCTCACAAAGATTAAAAACCTAGCAAGGATGTTCATTTAGTGGAGAAAAGAGCTTACCCTAAGAGTAAAATCCTTGAACATGCTCAAACACTCCACTATCCACTCCAAGATTTTATTTTTTTGTTAAACACTTTTCTCTTGAGCCAAAATCTAAAGGTTTCAAAGGAGCACCCTTTTTATTCAAACAACCAAGAGAAAAAATATATATTCTTCCCAATGGAAACAAGGACCTTCACTAGAGAAGTAAAAATTAACCCATAATCCAAATAAAATTATTCTTTTAAGGTGGCATCTATAGATGATTTCACAATATTAATGCTCTACTTATTTTATCAACCCATATTTCAGATAGATTGATTGTTCTATCTCTTTACTAGGAACTTTAAAGGGGTACTTAAGATTATTAACATTAGAAGGTCCACTAGGGCTAGAGTTATGAGGGTCCCTGGCTTATAGAGTTATGAGGGGTCCTAGTGCTCATACTCTTATTTCCTACTTCCATAGGAATAGTGCCAAGAGGGATCCTAGTGCATCACTCTTGTTTCCTTCACCAAATCCCTTATAATATGCATTTGATAAATGACCTAATTTCCTACAACCCTTATAATAAGAAGTATTTTTTATAGAAAAGTTATCAATTATATTTACCAAATTTGGAATAAAGAAAAATTAAAGGAAAGAACTTATTAACTTCTAATTAACATAAAAATAAGAAAAACAAAGTATTTTTCTTGATATACTAATGTTATCTATAGCTAGAAACTACCCAAAACAATTGATGATTCCCTCAAGAACCTCTTCCTCTTAATACTCGAGAGGAAGGCCTGACATTCTAACCCAAACATGGGCCATGTTGTAGTTATTAGCGAGAAGGTTGAACTTTGGTTTCTACTTTCTAAGAGAAATACTTGACTTTCCCAAGAACCGTGGGCCTTCAACTAAGGTCATGGTATAGTCTTATTTGCAAAAAAAGGAGAGCAAGAACATACCTTTTGGAAGGTCATTGACAATTAAATGACCATGAATTTTCCATCTTCACTAAACCATTTTGCTTACAACACCTATATTTGGTATAGAACCAAAATAAAATTGTGAAGGAGGGCACTATCAAATCTCACAATAGATATATCAACAATAGGGTCCAAATTCCAAAGAAAAGCCTCCTTATCTTTGTTAAAAATTTCAAGGTCACATTACAATGAGATGGAGTAGTATTGACAAGAAGAATCCTAGCCTGCAACTTAGAAGACAATGAACAAATTTCTTAGTCAAATTTTATGTATCCAATATTTGTATCGTACAAAACACATTGCAATTCTATATAAACAATTTGTGATAGCAATAAACATTCAAATACATTCAATAAATGATTGAATAATTATAACAATGTGTAAAATACAAAAGTTAGACAAGTCCATAATTCCTTTTAATTTCTAAGATAATACATCTTTAACATGACTTGTTACATAATATCTCATGAAATAACTATAGTGATTGAAAGATACATCTCTTTCTTAAAAATATAAGTTAATCTTTCTTATCATTTGTTGTATCACTATTGAAAGTCAAAATCTTTATCCATGATATTATATTAAAATACCTTCAAAATTACTTCATTCTTATAAAATCATCAAAAATCTCATTAATTATTATTAGTCATTTAATTTTTTAAAAATAATAAATACATCTAAAATATTATGCAATTTTTTTGGCATTTTTTTGGCACGAGCGGATCTAAGAGTGAATATTAGCTCTACATATCCAACCTAATACTATTTTCCTTCTACTGTATTCAACAAGTGGCTCTGACCTAATAGCAGTAAAACGTAATAGGTTTACCTCTACATATCCAACAAGTGGCTCTGACCTGGTACTATTCTCCTTCTACTGTATTCAACTATTTTTTAGCACATACACTACAACTCTTGGGTAGAGCTATATCGATCTGTAAAGATGAGACTGGCCAAAAATCAATGTTCACTCGGTCATTCTCTTCATTAGGGGAGAGGGGCCTATAGTGGAGCAGGGTCCAATAGTGGGGATAGAAGTAGTCCTTAGTGGGCCCCATAGTGGAGCACCTTAATATCCAATTGCAAAACACTTTTTATCCATAAAGTACATAAATTGACAAATCAACCAGTAAAACATGACTTAGTGCACCACTATCGGTCTCACTTTTTTTTTGGGCCTTTTTGGATACCTTAACAAAAAGCATGCTGATGTGGCATCATATTTGATGATGTGGCCCTAAAACAAAATATAGAAGGATGTGAGTTGCCAAATAAATTGTTGTACAAAATCGGAAGTGATTTGTAATTTTCACATAAGATTTTGAGAAACGTGAAGTTAGGGTGCTCCACTATGGGCCCCTCTCCCCTATAGACTACTGCCTAGTCAGACCAGATCTCATCTCCTGTCAATAAATTACAGATTTGGTGGAAGACGACATGAGAACCCTAAACTCATTGATACATCTCTTGCAACAAACATTGAGAGAAAGATAAGAGGAAACAGAGAATTAGATAAATGGGATGTTATTACCAATTCCTCCACCCATGCTCTGCAGGTTGAAGAAAGTGGAATGACAAGGGGAGAAGCAACAACTTGCAGAGTAAAGCTGCAAACATTAAATGGGTGGCGGCTGGGAATAAGTAGATATCCTAATTTTGAGTACAATGCTGGAGGAGGAGGTGGGTATGGAGTTGGTGATGATTTGAGTGGTGGAAGATTTGAGGTTAAGTTTGATGTTGGGAGTCTCTACATTCCACCATTGACACATCAAACTACAAAGTTCTTGGCCCTTCCCCTGCCTCCAATTCTTAGCATAAGCATTCTTCCTCAAGCCTTTCAAGGATTCAAGGACCGAGAAACAGGAAGGTACACTCAGTTCTATAATAATGAATAATGATGATGACAACAAACACAACTATGACGTTCTTGAATGTAAAATTGGTTTCTTGGGCTGGCAGAAGTTTACCATTCAGATATACACAATGTTGAGTCTTTAGCTTTAGGGTAAGGTCCTATGTAGGGGGACTTCCTAAAAAAGTTCAGTGGGTGTTGTTTAATTTTTTTAGGAATATTTTAAAGCTGGTGGTCCAATGAATTTAGTAGTGCAGTTTAGCTTAAAAGTTTAAGCTCCAAAATTTAGGGAAGCTGGTGGTCCCTTGAAGTTGGAATGGAATGCTATGAATACAAAATTAATAAATAAACATCATTTCCTTCCATTTTTCCCTGGCTGGAATCTAAAATTCTAGATGATTGATGAGTGGCAGAAAAAATTCTTAAACTGGTGGGGTAATTTCTATCCCCAATCCAATTTCACCAGCTGAAATCTCCAGTCTTAAAAGGTAAGGGCTGCTATTTTTCAGAAGAAGGTTCCAATTAAACCTCCAACATAATTTTTTTTATTCATGGGATCTCCTGCTCGATGAAAATAGATCCCAAAGCCTACCCATAAGACCTTACCCTTAGTGGGGGAGTATATGCTTGGAACTATATTTTCTTAGTTATTTCCTTCTTATATTGTTTGTTTTTTTAACTTTAAGGGTATTAAACCAGAACCACTTTTAATATTTTTTATATTCTTTATCATATTACAAAAATATGATAATATGGGCAAATTTTTTTCTTCTAATAAATCTGCAATGGGCCAAGGGCATGTTGGGGATTTAAAAATGTAGCCACCGAAGATGAAATCTGAAGTCATGCAAAACATTTTCTTTAAAAAGAGTGCATTTTTAATGAGTCCTGATGATATATGTTTTGGGTTCATTGGCAGGTGGAGTTAAACTTCAGGGCAAAGTTCTACCTGGAAATGTTGGCCCTATACAAACCTCCTCCACTGCAAGTAGAAACAGTTTTTACATCAGAAGAGGTTGCAGGGAAAATGAGCAATGGGAAAGGGCAGAGATTGAATTCAGAAGGGTGTTGCAAGCTTGTTGGAGTGGCTATTGTTGTTCCTATCAACGACTCTTAATGCATTTCTTAACCTTCCAACTGAATGTCTTGCTGACTTGTCTGCTAAAATTCTCCTGACCACTGCAGTATAACACACCCTATTCTCCAGGGTTCAGGCCCTAATGTGCAGGGATAAGACACTGAATTAGTGAGAGGAGATCTTCTTTTCCAACCCTGTTGGTATCTCTCAGACCCAGATAGTGAGAAAAATGAAAGGAGCAGTTATTACAATGCCTGGAAAAAAGAAAACTGTATGGTAGTAATTAAAGACACTCTATTCTGCCCTTCCTGTCTTTTGGCTGAAAATATATGTGGGTCCACCAATGTTAGTTGTAATGATCTGAGCCATAACATTATTTACCAACAGTCCAACTATAGTAAGAGAATTGGGTTAAAAATCCAGTATTTGAATTGAATGCAGCATAATGCCTCTGCAACAATAGTAAAGGTTCTTGAACTCGTTCCAAAAAGGGTAGATGGTCTCCCTTTTCGTTGTATTAAGTTTTTTGTCTTGAATTGGCAGATGCTTCAGGTTATTCTGTGGCTGCAATGCCATCTGCTAAGGGGCAGGTTTTAGAGACCCATCTACACTACATAGGAACGGATTGGGGTGCAGTCAGTACTGCATTCTGTGCAGAAATAGTTGAGTCTGCAGATGCATATTTATTTGCAGGGCCCATTTTCAACGACTATAGTTCAGTGGGATATTCATTGCTCTTGAAGAAGGAGAAAGCTATAATTGTGCAGCCTAACAGGGTAACTGTGTACTAATGAAAGACTCAACAGCCTTCGAGAATTATCATGGTGTTCCCTTGAAAGGTGCTCCAAACTAGGCTCTTAGAGTCAATGTAAATTTGTAAAATATAAAATGATGTCACTGAGTAAATTTGTAAAATATAAATGATGTCTTTGAGAATCGACTTTTATCAGCTGTTTAAGTAATGGTATTACTTTGCAATGCATAGATTTATATTATGATTCAAAACATTTCAATTTAAGAGCGAACGCTAGAAGTCATATTTTGCAGGTATTAATGAGAAATAACTCGAGTTCTAATCAAGATGCTCTTTTAATTCACATAATTCTAAACTTCTATTTAGTTATAAAGGAAACATTGAAAATTCACATTCAATAAAAGTGTGAATTCTAATTTATGTATTGGTTTAAGCTTTTAATTATAAATTTTTTACTAATTCATTCATCCATTTAGCAGTCTCTCTAAATGATAGTATGAAGGTATAAAAAAGACTTCAGCAATCAAACAAAGGCAATCTTGATTGAACTTGTATAAACTAGTATACATGTATAAATTGTCTTAGCCTAATAGTAGCATAAGGATGCGAGGGCACTCTTAGGAGTAGCATTGATCATAGGTTGGATTCATTGCTTAACTTTTTATGGTCTAGATGATTTGTTATTTTCCATGGACTTACCTACAAAGCTTCTATGTAACTAGGCTTTTTGGGAGGCTGCTTACTAAGGTTTAGGTGTGGCTTATTTATGCAAATAACATGGCATATGTTATCAAGGATAACTTCAATTTTATAAGATTTAAAAAGAGTTTCAATACTTTTTTGAAGGCATAAAAATATGCATTCCAAGTTCCTTGGACTAATTTTTCATCCTCTAGTCTAACTATATTCTTTAATATGAACATATTCAATGCTCAAGTAAAGCAAGGGAAAGGTTCCCAAGTTGCACATATGGTAAAGTTCAAAGACTTGCATACTTTTGATGTTTAAATCATTTTCTTTTTCAAAAATGTGGATTTGTTTTATATGGTAGGAAATAAATTTAATGTGTATGGTGCTGCTTCTATTATGCGTATGACTTTTTTTTTAATTTGTGAATAGGTGGATGGTATGGTTCAATGTAGTGGATCATGAGATTATTTTAGGTTACAATTTCTCCATTTCATTGATCTTCCACAATTGCTATCTTGGAGTCAAATATAGTCTTAGAGGCAGAATATTGTATGATGCATGTGGTCATTTGAAGCAGGCATATTAGAAGCAATGACTTTGAAGCAATCATTTCTCTTAAGACATCTTATAGATAGACTTATTCAAGATATATGTAGATTTTGTACAAGTCTACTAGCTAATACATCAACTAATACAAGAAACATGGTAATCAAGTGAAAAGACAACAAAATTAGAATATCTTATGTATCTTTCATCAATCCACCCATCTCGATCTAACATTGTAATGCATTATAAGTTGACCAAAAAGTATGATATTATCATATACCTGTTGTGACTTCCTTGATGGCACTGTTCTATATCCTTACCCCTAGAATTTTAGATTTATGTGGTCTCTAAAACTTGCATCACAATTAGCAATTCTATTAACCATACATTTACAAGGTGGGGTATGACAACATTAGTGGACAATTCTAAAAAAAGCCACTACTGCTGGTTTAGGTGGCCTCATATTGGGCTTCCATCCAAATCTTGCTTTCAAGTGAAATTCAAACATTGTAGTTCTTTCTATGAGAAAAAATTCCTTTGTGACAATCATTGATTATTGATTTGTTGGTGATCATCAATTTCTTTCTATTTGGCAATTGCTTGTTGCCCACCCTGAATTCTAATGTATAACACCATTTCATTAAAGAAAACAATTTCACTAATTATACTATAGCTTTCACAGAATTTTGTGATTATCTCTTGTAGTTAGAGTTACAATTAGGAGTAGAATTAAAATTACTTATGGTAGTTAGAGTTACAATTAGGAGTAGAATTAAAATTACTTATGGTTAGGGTTAGGGTTAGAATTAGAGTTGTACAGTGAAGATTAGAGTTAAAATTAACATTTAAATCAAACTTGGGGTCAATGTCAAACCTAACAACTATAAAATTTTCATTATCCACATAACATTCAAATAAATTAAGCTTACAAGAAACTATTGATCTTAAAATGTTACTCAACTACCACTAAATCGCTATGTAATGCGAACTCATTTATCAACTACATAACAAATTCTTAACCTTCTTTTAAATCAACAACAAATACTTTTATTACAATTCTACAAAGACAAGTACTTGCCACTACATGGCACTTGTTAACCAAATACCATATTTAAAAACTTTAAAAAATAAATATACACTATAATTAGATTATTTATATAACAAATCAACCATACCAACCTTAACTGTTATGAAGACATACAATCTCTCTCTATATAATTTAAACAAATCAACCATGCCAACCTTAATCATCAAAAATTTAAGATGATGCTCAACCTAACATTTATTTTATTTCAAGGAAATTTATAGTTAAAAGATTTAAGATGATGCTCTTAATTTATTTGGTTGACTTTGTTTACTTTAAGATTGTTGGGAGAACCCTGCTTGAGGTGGGTATATTTCAGGTATTTCAATATATATATCACAACCAGGTTCATATCACCTTCTGTGAAATAGAATAAAAATTTGTATTTGGGTAGTATCATCGGAAAGAGAAAGAGATGGACTCCAAACCTCTTATAATATATTTGAAGGAAACAAAAGGAACCAACAAATGTTACATATTAGAGTGGACTTTCACTGCATTAAAAAAATTAGCAGAATACAGAGAATCCAGTTGTCATCAATATATATGCAGGTCTCGAAGGAATACTCAGTTACAGGTCACAATGCCTCCTTCCAAATGGTTGTGGTGTTGCTTCTTCATAGCTATGCTGCTTCTCATGAAGGCTACTGCTATTCGATTCAAAGGTATCATGTTGTGAGCTTGTTTATACCGGTTGTTTAAGTTCTTCTGTTTTAATGGCTGAAAGTAAATAGTCTGCATTAATGTATTATTTATTTGGAGCCCTCTTCTTACATAAACAATTACGCTATCAGATTTTGACAATTCATATTATTGATCGTTGTTGTTTTTGGATTAGATTTCACTGATATCATATGATTAGATATAAAAAACTCTCCTGTTTTAATGGTTGAAAGTAAATAGTCTGCATTAATGTATTATCTATTTATTATTATATCAGATTTTCACAATTCATATTTTTATCGTTGCTGTTTTTAGATTAGATTTTGCTAATATCACATTATCAGCTAAAAAACTTCCGTATGATCTAATCCAAAAACAACAACAATCAATAAACACAATATGATGACTGTAGAAGCTCTTCCATTTTCATTCTAGCCATGTATTTTGTATTCACATTTATCTGGATCTGTTTGCATTACAGAAGAACATTTACAGGTGAGAGTTGAGGGAGAAGCAATGAAAGCCATGAGCACTGAAGAAAGAAAAGTTCGAATGAAAACTGGTATGAAAAGGCGAGTGACGCGACCGCCCTCTCCAGCAGCTAATCAATGGAGATCTCAAAAGTCTGATAATGGCGTACCATCTGATTAAATGGGTGTTAACTGTTCTATTTCATGGCTGTTTTAGATGGTATGCTATTCTTGTGAGATTAAGTAATAAATGTTCATTGCTTTCATGGAACTGAAACTCACCCACTGTAAATTGGGCAGAAGTTGGAGTGTTGCAACGGCCACTCCTCATCAAATTATTAATAATGATATATACTTTTTATTCTGATGTTGACTTGATTTGTTAAATGTTTTTAAATTATTTGTTTTTGAATTAGTAAATTAAATGATGTCAAATAACAAATAAAATTTCAAAGCTACAAATTGTTTACATTCATGCTTGTAGTCTATATAAAAAATTTGGTGTCTATAAATGAATTTGCAAATGATTGGGATCATTTTGGGTGTTTTTGTTTGTTATGACATGCTAAAAATGTTCACTAAATCTTTTAAATGATTAAGGATTTGTTCTTAAATACAACACTCTAATATGTAATTCAAATTGTTTCACTCTTAAAGTTAGTTCGTAGTGACTAAATGGAGAGAAATATCTAAGTCCAATACTTAAAATTTGAAAACAATAGAAGGGTGTATGCAAAAAGATGCGACACAAAAAAGATGTCACTTCCTATTTTTTCACCTCTCTCTCCATCCCCACCTCTCCCTCCATCTCTCCATCCCTACCTCTCCTTCCATCTCTCCTTCCCCCCTTCCCTTTCTCTCTCTCTCTACTTATCTTCATCTCCCCTCTCCTTCTCTCTTCCTACCTCTCCCTCCATCACTCCCTACCTCTCTCTCGCTCTCTCCTCACTCTCTCTCATTCCCTCTACTTATCTTTATCTCCCCCCACCCTCTACCTACCTCTCCCTCCATCACACCCCCTCTCTCTCTAACCTCTATCTCCCTCCCTCTCCCTCTCTTTGTCTCTCTCTTTGTCCCTCTATCTCTAGCTTTATCTCTCCCTCCCTCTTTCTCTCTCACTCTCTCCTACCCTCTCTACTTCTCTCTATATCACCATTCTCTCTCCCTCTCTCTTTGTCACTCTCTCCACTTCTCTTTACCTCACCTATCCATCTTTACCTCTTTCCTCCCCTCTGTCTCCCACCCTCCCTTTCTCTCCATCCCTACCTCTCCCTCTCTCTCTATCCCTCTCTCTCCCTCTCTCCCTCTCTCACCTATCCCTCTTTCCCTCTCTCTCCCACCCTCCCTCCTCTCTCTCTCACACCTCTCTCTATTTCTCTCTATCTCACCTCTCTCTCCCTCCCTCCTTACCTCTCCCTCCCTCCTTCCCTCTCTACTTCTCTCTATCTCCCTTCTCCCTCTCTCTCTTTGTTGCTCTCTCTCACCTCTCACTCTCCATCCCTACCTCTCCCTCCATCACTCCCTACCACTCTCTCTCCACTCCCACCCCTTCCTCTCTCTCTCTCTCTCTCTCTCTCTCTCTCATTTGGCTCTACCATTCTAAAAATGCATTTTCATTTGGCGAGTGCCAAATTTGGTGCATATGCCAAATTTGCATGGGGAAATACCAACCCTTTAGGTTGGATTTGCCTTGGGTATCCAACCCAAAGGGTTGGACAACCATTGCATGCTAAAGATGTGTATTTTTTAAGGTAAAAAAAAATCACACATTTTTTGTCATGCTCTCCATCAAGTTTGCATGTGTTTCAATGCAATTTTATAAAAGTACCACGACAACGTTAAACTCTTTCTTAGCTATCTAATCATATAATTTTCACATTTTGATTATGTTAAGGTTTTCATCTTTAATTTATTTTGTTAGTGTGTCCGCTTTTTGTCAAAAACAACCATGTGGTATTTTGGGGTATAGTTTTTTACTCATTCATCAAATTTTGAAACAAATTAAATTTTTAGAAACTAAAATCCATTCTACATGTATTAAAGAATCATTTCGATTAGTTTTCAAAAAAAATAGGGGGAGCATGCTCAAATTTCTATTTTTCAGGATGTGTCCACTTCGAAAAAGCCAAAAATTCCGGCATAAACTACATGGTGTTAGCTAATTTCTCACTGAAGTGTTTTTTGCAATTCTAAAAAATAGCATTTTAGGGGGAGCACACCATATGCTATGTTATTTTTTTTTTAAAAAAAACAAGACCACTTTATGTGCTCCCTCTTTTTGAAACCCTTAATCTTCATCATTTTAAAAAAAATGGTACTTTAGAAAGTAGATTCGAAGCACTACAACTCTTGTTCTTGTTGCATCTTCAAATTTTGAGCATAACTATATTAATTTTCTCATCAAATATCAGGCATTGTTGATTTGAAAAAAAAAAGTGGCGTCTTAAAACCCCCTTTTTGGATCACATCTTGGTGCACTTACCTAGAACTAGGTTTATTTTCACAAATTGTCAAAATTCACTTGGGTCAACTCCACACATCATGAATCTAAACCAAAATTATTTGTGATGATCATTTTGACACACTCAACAACTCAAGTCACAAGATAGCTTCACCTCTCCTAAAAGGTAATTAACTTTCTAAAAGAAGGCCAATTTATTGAAAGGTTTGTATTGCTAGATCATGGTGGCACAAGATGACTTGGTGATTGATGCAGTTGTTTCCTTTTTAGGAATGTTGTATAGAAATCTTGGAATACAATCAAACCACAATAAATTTATTAGCTTAATAAGTGATTAATTATATAGATGATCAATGTTTTGAATTAACTTTGTATAAATAGATTGATCAAAAGATTTGATTTCTAGCAATAGGGATATATTTGCAAATGCTAGATTTGATCTTTTATAATAGTAGTTTGTAAATTTCAAACACAATTAATGCTTTAGATTTGTAAATTTGTAATCAACCAATTGAAATAAATATTCCTTTTAAATGTTATCATATTCATCTCCAACCATATTAAACCCTAGATCTAGTCTTTTGGACAATAGATATGCGAGTTTTATTTTTAAAATAATCTTACTCCAACCAAATCCAAAACAAAAGACAAAAGTGTTAGGGTGTAAAGGAAATAAAATAAAAATGAATTTATTTTAGAATGGATTATATTTCCAATTGACTTGAGACCATGGAATAACATTTAAACTAGTTTTTCTTGATCTATATTATACAAAACTATTAACTTAAAATAGTGCAGATGTCTAAGGAATATAAATAAATCAAAAGAAACACATTAAATTACTATATTACACAATGCAAATTTCATAAATCACCTCCTGTAGTGCACTAAATTAAAATGTTTTTCATTCAACATGCCTTGGATTTCAGCCTTCTTTTTTACATTTTAAAATTTAATTCATTACAACATAACCTAGTTTGGAGAACTTAGAACTATAAAGAAAATCTAATTACCAAAATGACTAGCTTGTCACTCTACCACTCCATCTAGTTTCCAACCCCTTACAATGTCTTTGAACTCACTATAAATACGCAAGCCCTTAGGTTCCAAATTCAATTCACTCGTATATCAATATTTATGATTCAAATATCCTTAGGCCCAAAATAAATAAATAATTAAAATAGTTCAACATTTAAATTTATGTTACATTAAAAATAAAAAAATAAATGGGTGGCACAATGCTCAAGGAGCCTCATCCTTGTCATCTTTCTTTTGTTCATTAGCATCTTCAATGATAGTTTTGTTGCCCCAGTCCTTTTCCTTTGCATGTGTTCCATGAATGTCATTAAGGACTCATTTATTGTTTTCATGTCTAGTCCATAAATGAGATTTGAACTAAAGTGATAATTGACATAGATATTGACAATTTGAGGTTGTTTTATGTATTTCCTTAGGTAATTTTTTCTCAAATTCATTGAATAAAAACTTTAGTGGCATTAACATATCAAATGAATCAAGACCAAAACATAAGGGATGATCAAGATCCTAGTTTATCACCTCCTTGAGATGTTTCTTGAGGGTCATTGCATCATTAACACCTTGATCATCCTTATAAAAAATTATATTGTTTTATCCATGAGCTCCTAAATATCTCTAATGATGTCCACCATATTAGTACTAATGGCATTGAGCTTGGTCATATCTTCTTCCAACAATTTTTCTCACAAATTAAAAATTTCAATCTATTCTTTAAGTTATGTATTTTCCATGTCTATCATAATGTCACTTACCATTGTATCAAACTTTATCATTGACATCATTTCTAAACAAGGAATATTTTGGGTATGGGTCTCCAATATTGTCCTAAAATTCTTTCATTAGAGTATTCACCAAGTCTTCATATTACTTGAATTTCTCATACATGGTCATGGCTTGGTTGATTTTTTTGGATCCATATCCAAACAAATAGCTCATCCATTGCTTGGGTGATATTGAAATACATTTAATCTCATCCAAGGCTAAATCTTCCAATTGTGATATCATGATTGTGGTGGTGAGGGTTCCATCTATTGATTACAAATGAATTACAAATTGTTTCATGAATGAAGTTAATTTATGGAGTAGTTCCTTTAAATATTTATTGGTATTTTGGTCCTTTTCCATGCAGTACATCACAACAAAAATAGTAGTTTGCACACTTTGGATGTCCACATCCCTAGTTTTCTTACCTAAGCTTTTAGAAAATTTTCTATTTTGATGGCTAGAACTCTATGTCATCCTTATCTACCAAGGGAGTGAATTCCAATCTTAGAGATAGAGGCATCAATGAAACTGGAGTACAATGTTCTAGGCTTCTTCTTTATTAGTGGTCTATCCAACGTGACAAAGACAATAATCAAATTAGTAGAATAAGATTCACAATCATTTTCCTTTTTTGAATGCTTATATCCAATCATGTACCTAGACAATTGGAATAATTGAGTTATATTTTTGGGGTACTTGTAGCTAACTTGTTTTATATTGAACTAGTATCTCTACATTTGATTGTTCCTATTTTTCTTTCTATTTTTATTCTTCCAACTTTTGTTCAATCTCATCCATTATCTTTTCAGCATCTTCCATCAGGTGGTTGCTATTTTGTGCTTCATAATATTCTCATCATTCTTCATCATCTTTGGAGACATGCTCTTCCTTATTCTTCAAGGATTTCTCCTCTTATTATTTATTTAGTCTCATTCCATCATCTTTTTGTATGATATATTTATCCCCAACTTCATTTTTAACTATTTTTTGTCTTATACTAGACCCTCTTTAGATTGAGCTACTTGCTCCTCAATTCGATTAGCTACCTTGCCTATGTTTGGCAATAGAGGAGAGTTGGGTGAAGTAGGATAAGAAGTCCTCACAAGAGATAAAATCAAAATATTTCTACTTTTGAGAAAAAAATTCCACATTGTGATCATTAGTAGGAGAGTCATGGGGAATAGAATTCTTATCAAGAATAACTATTTGATCTAGCAAAGAGGTAGGATTTTTCATGATTTATGAAGATCCATGGTTCCAAAAGAATGAATTGATTAATGTATAACATAAATGTTGGACTCAAGGAACACTGAGAGGAGGGGGTGTGAATCAATGTTCAGCAAATTCAACTTTCAATTCAGATCTTAAACCATTTACAACACATAAACATAAATAAAGATGCAAGCACATGAACAAGATGATCAAAACACCATAACACCAATATTTTACGTGGAAACCCTATTAGGGGAAAAACTATGGTGGAGATTAATCCACAATTTATACTCTATTAAAAGTATGAATAAAAGGGAATGCACTTGCATTCAGGCACACTCCTAGAGCTCACTACTCATAATAAGGAAGGCTCACTGCCTTACAAAATGTTTGTGATTACAAAAAAAATTGAACTGAGAAAATAGCATCTAAAAATTCCTGAGATCATTTCTGATGAAGCACATTAAACAAATTCTAGACCTTCTATCCAATTCGCACTTCTGCTCTGCTCTGCTTACATAAAAACCCTTATGTTGCACAAGTAAAATTCACTCAACAGATCTTCTGATATTTGTTCACACAAATTTTCTCTACCCTTTTCACACACTTACACTTCATACATCATTTATCCACACTTCAAAATGATTTATCGATCTCATATATATATCCGCTAACAAATATTTTAATCACTTAAGTCAGCTTTAACAAAACATGAAATATTATCCAACAATCGACTCAAATCATGAGCAATCTTCAATGCGCACCCACACAAGTCAGCTAAGACATAGCTAGGACCCAAAAAAATATTCTCAAACTTTAGAAACAATTAAACAACTACTCCTTATACATCCACGATACACTACATTCATTGAGTCAGCCATAATGAGCAAATAAATAGAAAATCATTGTATTGAATCTCCTAACTCGTACACCGATTGCTGCAACACCACAAAACTTACCAATAAGGTAACACACATGCTTAACAAACTTTCATGGGGATCCAAAACACAAAATGATGATCTGGTGAAGCATACAGATCGACTAACTGACCGGATACCCTGTTCTTCATGCTTTCTGTCAATAACACACTGTCTTCTCTATTTCCTATCGATATAAGTAGGTCTTGATCTGTGGACCAAGATAATGACTTCAGTTTCCATCAATGACAACACTAGAAGCCATAAACAATCTCCCCAAGCCATATGCCAACAATCTCACCCTTTGGCATTGATGGAAACATTTAGTGAAAAATGACTAAGTGTCGGAACCAAAACTCAAAATTTCAAAACACAACAAAACACTGCTCCCCCTTAGAATATCAAGGCATTTTTCACTACTCTCCTTCCCCTTTGACATCAATGACAAATATATTCTTCACTAAGATCTCACTCCCCCTTTCAAAAATTCAAAATTTGAAGTGCAACTATTTGCACAAATCAGAAAATTATTTTATACTTATCCTTTATCTCCGGAATAAATTTTTTCAAGCATCTACAACAATCCCAATAATTATTAAAAAATTGTTGTTTTCAGATGTTCGGTTGATGATCTGGATAAGGGATTCTGGAATTATGTTCTTTGCTACTTCATCCTAGTCCCAAAACATATTGTAATCCTGACCAATTTTGTTCAACTCACTCTCAATTTGCTCCAGCTTGTCCTTGTATTTACCAACCACATGAGGCCACTGAAGACACTAATTGTAGAACTTATTTGTTGAGTCAATGCATTTCCTTAACACATTCATTTTATTTTTTAGTTTGGCGAGAGACAACCTAAATTGCTCCTTCAAATGTAAAATTATGTCTTCCTCTTTCTTGTCTTGAGGCACAGAGGCCATAGCATCCCTAATGCATTCAATCAATTCATCTAGAAGTATATTATATAAACTTTCCAATTCGATGTTATTGTGCACAAAGTATCTTACCTAGAGTGTCCTCAATGAAGTCATGTTCATATGATGGTCCATTTAACCATATGTCAGCAATCTTTTGCATTCCATCTGCCTCCTCAACAATTTGCAGTATCTTTACTTTGAATAAAGCAACTTCTTCATCACTTTCTTCTGATATCATCACATCTGGTTCAACTAATTTTGGTTCATCTCTAGGAGTGTAATCATTAGAATCTTCATTTGGTATATCCACAATTACTTTCTCTTTTCCTTTTACTTCAGTTCTCGGAGATTTGTGTGCTGGAGGAATGACATCAACAAACTCTAGAGCCCTTTTATGCTTCTTCTCCACCTTACCGGAAGAGGACCCAACTTCAAATGCTCTTACCAGAAGAGAGATGCCAACTATTCCAAACTTTCCCAACAACTCTCTAAAGAAATTTTCATGAACTTGTTCACAATTTTCCATAGTATTGAAATGTTTAAAAATTTGTGTACAAATGGGTTCATTTTCCTTCCATAACACATTATCATTCTGAGGCAAGCAATTCAGAAAATACATCATAATGCATATAAATAGGGTACCAAACCTGAAGGGGTAATCTACATCCTTCGTTAATTGCACATTTTCCATCAATTGATCCTTCAACAATCCACACAGATCAAAGTCTCCATCTTCCATTATCATTTTGTGAGCGATATAGGTTGCACTTGCCGAGGTTGATCCTTCCCTATTTCTGAAGAAAATTTTATATGAAATTATGTGTGCAATGTACCTCATTATTGGATCTTTGATTGTTGAAATTACCAGAGCTCTCTGATCTCCTGTCACTCTGGTTAGGGTTTCAACCACTTGATTCTGAATCAACTTCTTTTTCGGAACATTTCCAATATTGCATAATCCTATTAGATTTTTTATCACCTCTTTTGAAATTTGATAGGGTTATCCAGAGTAAGGATATCATCATCCAATCTATTCAAGATAAACTTGACCACTTTCGAGTTGACAAAATAAGGAAACTCATTCCAGATGTCCAAATTCTTATGTTTCGCACCTTCAAGCCACTTCAATTCACCGGCTGGTAAAAAATTTCTTATATCTTTGATCTTCCTACTACTATATTCATCCAAATTCAGTGTTCCTTTGATTTTCTTCATTTTACTTTTCGTACCAAACAAGGTTTTCAACTGAGCACAAAATTTCAAAATTCTACAAGCAACTTAAATACTTGAAGAATTTTCCACTGAATTTTCTTTACTCATTTAAGATTTCACTACAAAGGCTCTCCTTCTATTCTTCTTCAATGCAAGGTGACAAATGAGGGTTCCAAATAACCTTTTATAACTTTGCGCACCTAACCTTTTCACCACATTAAATACTTTTCCCTAGGAGTTCCGGTAACTCTGTTTTCTCAAATAGCAAAAGAAAAATTTCTTTGTGGACCTTCTACTTCTCATGTTCCTGCATAAGCAATCACTGATGCATTTTCAAAATTTTATCATAGCTACTAACAATTTTTTGCATTTCAGTGCCAGCTACCAACAGGGGGCCAAAGGATTTTCCTTGAAAACTCCCCATAGGCCAATGGCCTGAGATCAATTTCCGAAGGAATTACCGGAGGCTGCTTCCGATACGGGATTATTTCCTTCATCAGATCCACTCTTCTTTACCCATGTTTTCTTCATCTGATCTCTTATCTCCTCCACAGTCATGTTTCCTTTTCCTTTGTTCATCTTTTTGTGAAATTCTTCCTCTGTATACCAAACCTCTTCTGTTCATATTTGTGTTCTTGCAAAATCTTGCAATGTGACCAAATCTATTGCAACTATAACACACTGGATTTCTCTATCTAGACCACTCATTCCATTGATTTCCTCCTGATCTGCATTGATTAGTAACATTCCCAAATCTTCCACAAGTATAGCACTTAATATTTCTTAAACTAACAAACATACTTTTGCATTCAACTAACTTGTGACCAAACTTTTTGCAATTAAAACACTGACCGAGAAATGATGGACTGCTTGAATTTATTTTACTTCTACACCGAGAAGCCATATGAACAAATTTATTGCAAGCAAAGCAGTAACCTTTAAAATTTTGAGCATTGGGTTGTCTTACCGAATACCTTCTGCCTTTGTTCATTTGATTTCTTTGTCTAGAATCTTTATGTTCAGATCTAGAGCTTTCTTCCTTCTCATATCCAAGACCTTGCTTATCATTTGCATCCTTTTGTCCTTTAGTCAGCTCATCAAGCTTGGCAGAACTGATCCTAAACTTATCCTTATACTCATTTGCAATAGTGAGTTCATCACTGAGAATAACTATCTGTCTTTCAAGTTCTTGTTCATTATTTCTAGATTGTTGTAATTCAATCTCTAGCTAAATGAATCCACTATTTACTCTGTTGCATTCTTCAGATTTTTCTTTTAAAGAATGTATCATATTTTCCTCATTCTTCTACTTTTTTTTAATCTCCTTAGTTAGCTTCATTGCCACAGATTCCATCTCAAGCTAAAGAGTAGCATTATTTCTAGCAAGTTTTTCACATTCTTCAGTTATCTCTTTTAGGGTCTGATTTAGGTGAACATCTTCCAAGTTTTTATTTTCTTTCTGATTCAGCTGATCACGAAGTTCCTTCCTCTTTTCTCTTCACTCATTGATTTTATCCCTCAATGATTGAATGAATTTCTCAGCATCCACAAGATTTTCTTTTAATTCCATGACTTCTACTTTAGACTAATCAAGATCATCAAGTGCCACCATAAGTTGTTGAATACCACCAAAGTCCATTGTATTCCAAGATCCACCTCAAGCTATTAAACTTCTACAGAGGAACTGAGCTCTGATACCAATTGTTGGAATCAAGGAACACTAAGAGGGGGGGTGAATCAGTGTCAGCAAATTCAACTTTCAATTCAGATCTTAAACCATTTACAACACATAAACAAAAATAAAGATGCAAGCACATGAACAAGATTATCAAAACACCATAACACAAATATTTTTACGTGGAAACCCTATTAGGCCTATTAGGGGGAAAACCACGGTGGAGATTAATCCACAATTTATATTCTGTTAAAAGTATGAATAATAGGGAATGCACTTGCATTTAGGCACATTGCCTAGAGCTCACTGCTCAAAATAAGGAAGGCTCATTGCCTTACAAAATGTTTGTTATTACAAAAAAAATTGAACTGAGAAAATAGCATCTACAAATTCCTGAGATTAGTTCTGATGAAGCACATTAAACAGATTATGTACGTTTTGTCCAATTCGCACTTTTGCTTTGCTCTGCTCTGCTCTGCTTACACAAAAACCCTTTTGTTGCACAAACAAAATTCACTCAAAAGATCTTCTGATATTCGTTCTCATGCATCTACTCTACCCCTTTCGCACACTTACACTTTGTACATCATTTATCCACACTTCAAAATGATTTACCGATCTCATAAATATATCTACTAACAAAGATTTTAATCACTTAAGTCGGCTTTAAAAAAACATGAAATATTCTCCAATAGTCAGTCGGCTCAAATCATGAGCAATCTTTAATGCGCACCCACACAAGTCGGCTAAGACATAGCTGGGACCCAAAACAATATTCTTAAACTTTAAAAACAATTAAACAACTACTCCTTATACATTCATGACACGCTACATTCATTGAGTTGGCCATAATGAGAAACTAAACAGAAAATCATTCTACCAAATCTCCTAACTCATACACCGATTGCTACAACACCACAAAACTTACCAATAAGGTAACACACATGCTTAACAAACTTTCCTGGGGATCCACAACACAAAATGATGATCTGGTGAAGCATATAGATCAACTAACTGGTTGGATACCCTACTCTTCATGCTTTCTATCAGTAACACACTGTCTTCTCTATTTCATGTTGGTATAAGTAGGTATTGATCTGCGGACCGAGATAATGACTTCAGTTTCCATCAATGACAACACTAGAAGCCAGAAAAAATCTCCCCAAGCCATATGCCAACAATATAGAGGTGGAAATTGTCTAGAGATTTTTAATGGAACTAGTAGAGCATAAGTTGAAATAAAAATTTAGAGGGCAAGATAGAAACTTGACTTGGAACTTTCACTTATAAAGTAGGAACTCGAGATACTAAAGAAGCAAAAAAATACTATCTATATTTGGAAGTGTTCCTAACCTTAAATGTGATCTTTGTCTTCCTTTTTGAGGACTCTTCTTCCTAAACTTGTTTCTCTTCTGATAGTTTCCTTTCCTTTTATTTTTTTTCTTTGGTTCTTTCTCTTTCTATTTTTCTAGCTTCTTGAGCGTTTTCTTTTATGTCTCCTTGATCTTTAACTTTTTTGCTTCTTGACCCTTCTTTATAATTTTTTTTGGCTAGAATCTTCTAATTCTTTCACCTTTCCCTCAAATAATTTAAATATTAAATCAATTACTTACTTTTTGATTTCATTAAGTGATTAGTCTTCCCCTTCTATCCAATATATAGGAGTTAAAAAAATTTATATTTATATTTTATCATATACCTCTTATAACCTTACCATTATTTGTGATTTCATCAAGCACTCTTGATATTCCAAAATATTTCATTTGAAAGGTAATAATTCTTAAAAAAGGAATCATAATCTATCCAATAGTCTTCCATAAGAAACATGCTTAAGATGTGAACCTAAAAATTTATCAAAAATCCCTCTTGGGTTTAAAATAATTTCTTTTATTATGAAGCTAAAATTTAATCT
The DNA here is from genome assembly GCA_007258455.2 of Sequoia sempervirens. NCBI lineage: Eukaryota > Viridiplantae > Streptophyta > Pinopsida > Cupressales > Cupressaceae > Sequoia > Sequoia sempervirens. Next base: position 42,063 of record VDFB02338430.1, read on the forward strand.
CTATATTTTTCATCTTAGGACCTAGCTTGTAACAAAGAAGAGAAATTTTAAGCATTGATAGTGATGGATAAATGGAATCTAGCTCTATGCTTCTCTTCTAGGTTTTTGTATCTCACAAACCTCTCTTTTCAACTCTAGAAGTGTCACTTTATCACTGACATATTTGGGAAATTTGATAAGTGTTCCAATGAATCCTCATATGCTGATGTAAGTAGACTTTATAAATTGAATAAATAAATTTACTTTCTTTAAAATATTTTTGGTGGCCTCTAGAGTCACCATTTGTTCATAGTCACTTCCATACTTCTGATAAGGTAAAATAGGAAGGCATCATTTTCTCTTTTGAAACTCCTTTCACTATCTTTAAGCTCCAAATACGATAAACTTATCCTCGAGTTTCCCTAATGGTTCCAATTCTTGGTAATTCTAGAAAAACTACTTTCCTAGCCATTAGGTACATAATATAAGATATCATGTGGAACCTGCTAGTCTCTTGGATGTTTGACAATTTCTTGTGAAGATTGACACTCAATGGGGTGCCTAGTCTATTATGTGTGTATCTTCTAGGATGATCAAAATAAACCTTACTATATCCAAGGGGTTAATTCCTTAGTATATGAATGCACCATTTTTATATTTAATAGAGTTATCATATCTTTAATCTTTTTTTAGAAATCACTTATCACCAATAACTTGGGAAAGTTTGGGATGGTGGACCTAGGCTTGAATATTCAATTATTATTCAATATTTTCAAGAATGTGTCCAGTCTTTTAATTAATAATTTCAATCTATTAGTGAGTTTTAAAAATTAATTTATTATGATGAGGGATTGAAATATTTTTAATGATATTAGAGTTGAGATCCAAAAAGACCTCACCTTCAACTCCCATATTTTTTTTTCCCAATGTTATAATAATTTTCATGATCAATTCAAAGGATTGAAGTGAAGTGGGGAAGACTATTGTTTGTTCTATCTCATTCCTTACCATGTAACTTATTCTCACTATTCTAGTATCTCCATAGATTCTATTCCTAAAATCATCAAAGTTAGTATGACCCAAGTTATTGAGACTTCTCAAGAGTTGATATGATCTTGGAAGGTGGGGTTGTTGGAGTACAGGAAACACTGAGAGAGGGGTGAATCAGTGTCTCAATAATCAACTTCAATTCAATGGTTTTTCAAAACACATAATCTCTTTGTAATCATTGAATGTTCAATTTCAAGAGTGTAACCAAATGTGATAGCCAATAGTAGATCCTTAAACAACATGAAAACTCAAATGTTGCAAAGTAGATAAAGGAAGTTGTAAGACTAAATTACATGAATCATGATAACCACATAGATCACAAAAGAACCATAACACGGTGATTTTTATGAGTGGAAAACCCTCATAGAAAATTGCCTCACTAGCTTAATAAAATCCCACTGATTATAGAGCCTCACTAGCTACACAATATACCTCACTAGCTACACAACATGCCTCACTGACAAAGGAACCTCACTGGTTACAAGCATGCCTCACTAGTAAATACAACTTCCTCACTGGAAAAACCTCCATGGTCTTAATGACCAATCTTCAATGAAAGAAAAGATGTAACTTTAGGGGGTTATCTTGTTACAATACATTTCATTGCCAGTGTGATCTGTTTCTGCAACTTCAAACACCATCTTCTAACTTCACACAAATCTCATCATTGTTTCATTAATCCAATATCACAGTTGGACTACTAACACCACTGACAATCATGAACTTCTATTATATGCATACAAGAGTGCAAGAAAAGAAACCCTGGACACATCCTGACTGTCACAAGCTCTAAATAAGGAATTAGATCATTGTAATACAGTGACTATCACTTCACATTATCAACATTGTATTCAACTTCTTGTACAGTGTATACACAATCTATTCAAGACACCTCTGCATAGTCACTTGTAATATTTCTCTAATCACATAGAACTTGTGTAGAGAAGAGATCATACTTGAAAGATCATGGTTACTCAATAACAACATTCAAAACTTTCCTTCTCTATGTTTTTGGACAAAACAAAAAAATTGATAAGGTAAACTTTAATGCATTATATCCATCTCATACAAACCCTTTTTCTTTGAGTCACATTCCACCATTAAATGAATAAACTCAATTGATAAATCAATCAAAGTTTCTCAACTGTGGTAGTATGATTTCAGCATCTCTTTATATCCATATCATTCATCTCAGTTCATACACTATCAAATAATGAATTTATAGAGTTATTAATTCATTTTTCTAAACCCACTACATAGTGCTCAAGTCTCATTTTTATAGTAATCAAAACCCCAATTGAAAATTCATTTAACCTTTGTTCCATCATGGTTAATCACAAACCCTATGTATGTAAATGATTGCAAATTCTATCAAAAAGTCTTTTCAAAGTCATAATTGAAGAACCATCAAATATCAATGTGATTGCAAAACTACACATAACCAACTTCAAGCACTGACAATTAAATACCTGTCAAAATAAAACATCAAAATTTTTTTGTTGTGTAGATTGGAAACTAAATCATAAACCTTATGCTCCCACCACTTGATGTTTTAAATAATAATCATTGATACATTTAAAGCATTGAAATATAAGTTGTTTATCTACTAGGTTGATAGAATAGGCATATTTAATTTAGTTTGTGACTTCAACTTCTTAATAATCAATCATCTCCAAACCATAGAGAAAGAAGGAACTAACATTAGAGATCCCCAAGAATCCAAAACCCTAGATCTTTAGGGCTTTTTAGAAATATGTATTTGAAACATAAAGTATGCAATAATCCTTTGATAACCATAACCTTGACGTCTACATCATGAAATCAACACCATGTCTTTAACATTATTCTTTGTGAAATATGAACCATGTGAAACATGAACTTGTACCAATCATGAACACCACAATGATATCAATGAACTTGTATAAACCCATGCAAATAATGAACACCACCATCCATGTCAGCACATACACCTTTAACATCACATCAACACCATTCTAACAACAATGACAACTCAACCAACCTGACCTCAACACAAATCAACCTTTTCCTTTGACATCAATGACAAACAATGCCAATGCCAATAGGGGCAACTCCTTGAAATTTATACTCCACATGGCTCTAGCTCTAAAAGTAGTCTTATAGTCTTCATGAAATATTGAAAACGTGTTATAATTGCAAGAAACTTTAAAGGAATAATCATTTAAAAAATCATGGTATGTGCATTAAAACAAGGGTCAACAAGGGGGTCAAAAGGAGCCACTTTTTTCTTGAAATCAATAAAAACTAATCTTAGACAAGAAAATGAAGATACTCACACTCAAAATTTTAATATGTGATAATAACAAGATAATTAGTTCTTAGAAACTAGTTTCTAAACTATTGTTTTTGTTTAAATGGTAAAGATTAAGAGGGTCAAATAGAGAAACATATAAAGTGGTCCTATTTAAAAAAACTATAACATAGCATTGATTGTGCCCCCCCTAAAATTTTGAGTTATCTTAAGTATTTCATAAATCCCTTTGGTGGAAAGTTAACTAATATCACATATTTTGTGCTTGATTTTTTTGCTAATTTTAAATGAATGTATAATTTTTTACTAATTTTGAAAATGAAACAATCTTGAAAAATAGAAAAATAAGTGTTCTCCTCACTTAATTATGAGAAAGAAGAAGAAGAAGAAGAAGAAAAATATTTATAGAATGGAGTATAGGACATAAAAATGTAATTTGGTTTAAATTTGTATGAGTAGATAAAAAAGACACCAAAAAATCTATACATAGATTTTATACAAAAAATGAAGATACTACCAAAAGAAATTGAAGATGGAAACTTTGATGTGTTCGAAAAAAATAAAATTAAATGATTAGAAAGGTAATAGAGATTGGCGCCATTATATCATTTTTAAAATAATATCTAAAAATTTGTAAATTTGATGAAGAGCATACTTGACATTTACCTTATTTTGTATGCTCTATACAAAGCACATCTTTGAGCAAATCACATGTACATCTAAGCCTTTGGATTAAATGTCCAAGGTAAATCCCACCTTAAGGGTTGGAATTTTCCAAAGCAATTTATAGCACACATGTTTTAATTGACATAAAATTCTAGAGGAATGGTCTAAAAAAATAACAAAGTTGTTTCTTCAAACCCACATACTCTATGTTTCCATGTGCTCAAACAATCACACATTTTATTATTTTGAGGGATTACAATCATTTTTTTTTACTAAGGTAACTATTTTTTTTTGTCGTGTATTGATGTAGAAGATTCCAATACATGTTTTTATTTGAATTTGATATTATCAATCATTATTTATGTATTTTGAGGAATTTAAATCATTTTTAACACAAGTGATTAGTGTTTTTCTTTCATGGACACAAAACATTTTGATTGTATTATTTTTATTTGAATTTGATGAATTGTTAATTATTATTTTTATTATTTTAAAAATTTATGTTAGAATAAAATAGAATTCAATATTGATCTATGAAAAATAAGAAAAACACAAACACCAAAGGAGCATGAAGCCAAGAATGTGAAGGAAAAATAATAGATGAGACAATTTCATGAAAATAATAAATTGATTTTTCAAGTTAAATCTATATATCATCTTTTTGATTTTAAGTATGGCTTGAAGCATCTATTGGAGCCACAAAAGAGAATAATTTGAAGAAACAAGGACAATGAATGTAAAATAATTATGCGGTTAAGAAGTTGAACCTTAAAGATGAAGGTACATTATCTAAGTTTTCATCTTAAGCTAATAGTGTAGTAAATCTCAAATAATAATTGAATCGATAAATAATCAAACAATCAATGATGTGTAGTTTCAAATATAAATTTAGAAATTACACTAGCTAATCAGTCTATTGAAAATACACAAAACTTACCAAATTATGAAGATAAAAATATTTAATTAATCAAATTTACCGTTGAGAATTATACTTAAAATTTTGTAATGAGAATATTATAAATCCAATGAGTGAATAGGCTCTTTGATACCCTCAAGTTTTGTAGAGGCCACGCTCTAGCTCATCCTCCTTTGTCTCCACCTATAATGGAACTTAATCCCTCTATTCCATAATTGTCTCCTACCTCTAATGATGCCAACTTGACTAGCAACTCCTAAATCATTTCCACTCATGTACTACATATTAGCCTTTTTATTTGTAGATTCCATTGTTTCTATAATGCTCTTATTTTGAGTTGGTAGTTTACCTGGTCTTGTTTTGTATTTTAATACTATGTAACCATTTTCTATTATTGATAATAAAAGTATAGGATTTTTTTCTTTTTATGTAAAAATATTCTCAATTTTATTTATAAAATAAGTGGTAATAAAATATAGATAATATTTTCTTGAAATAAAAAAATGAAGAGTTTAATTGTTTATTGAAATGATGGGAAATATTAAGTTCATATTCATCATGAAGATTCTTGGTCTAAGAACATCAAATACTAACTGTGAAAAATCTATTGTAAAAAATCTAAAAAATGTATACCAAATAGTGGGATAAACCTCATGCATCAAAGATAGTAGTCCTACATGACATGTAATTACATCAACTATATTAAGTAATGAAATAAATAAACCTAAATTTATAAGGAAAAAAATTGGAAGATTAAAATTAAATATAAAAACACTAATGAAATCCATTAGGAGGTGTGAAAGAGTTGAATACTTGAATAACAATGAATATGAATATTCTCTAATAGACTCCTCAAAATTATAAGTCATAGTTGAAGCCTTAAAATCACTAATTGAATATCTTTTTAAATAAAGTGGTAGTATCACCTAATCAAAAAGATGTTTTATACAAAAAAAAAAATTGGATATGAATCAATACAAATTGTCTCCAAATTTTTAGAGCATTATCCTCAAATAAATATTATTCAAAGGTATTTTGAAATAGAAAAACATTTTCTTTATGTTAAAATAAATCTCTCAAACATGAACTAGTTGTTGTAAGGTCTACATTGAAATTTTTTTTGTATTATGATGCTTTTAACATATACATATTACTTTTCATGTCTAGATTAGTAAGAGATTTCATTTCAATTTTTTTTTTGGAAAGAGTATGTGTACAAGTGTTATATAAGAAATCATTCATGAATGGAACATATGATAGTTGTGTTGATTTGAAACATTTAAAAGATCGAGTATATACAAATAATACACATGTAATAAGAAATAAACCTATATTTTTTTATAAATATATGTTAATTGCATACACATTAAAATATGATAAAGAGGCCAAGAGGTGTGAATTAATGATGAAGTAATAATAACTATATCTTTTGAGAGAATTTTGTGTAAAGATATACACATAGATCTTGATAGTTGGAATTGTGACTCATGTTATGAAAGGTCACATTTCCTCTTTATACCATCATTTTATTTGTATATATTATAAATAATTATACACTACAACCATAAAATGAGATGCATTGATATTACTCCAACTCTAGTCAAGTTGTTATATTTATACATATAGCATTCAATCATGTGTCTAACAATACATAAAAATAAATATTTTTAGGGAGTATAATTTTTCTATTAATGATGATCATGCACGTTCTATAGAGTTCATGCAAGGTTTCTTTGAGATGTCATATGGTAATTTTAGTGGTACGAACATAATAATTTTTCAACTTATCATATAGCCAAATAATTATTCATCATAATTTAAGTACTCATAGATGTTCTAGTATTTGTGCAAGATGTATATGATGAGTGGTGTTTATCATATATGAATATTCTTTGATTCCAAGAATGGAAAATAGGGTGATAGAGTAGGTATTAAAAGAGCCTTAATATGAGAAGAGTTGAAATATAAAGATAGTGTGAAGTCAAAAAATATAGTAGCTATCATTGAATGGTGTAACTTTATAATGGGTCCTAATCAAATTAATTCTATAGTTCATATATTTTTTGGTTAGTATAATAAGCTAATATTGAAAAATGTGATCTTTTTATAGTGATAGGGTTGAGTGAAGCTCAAACAAAGGTTCATGGACTACTTATATGAAACAAATAACATACTTTTATTCTTCATGTATAGATTTTACCTGGAATGAATGTAATTTGAAAGAGTGATTTGGTGAATGGTGTTCTAGTACTTTGATCTCACTTGAGATATATCAATTTTCAAGAACACTACAACTCATGGAGATGGAATCATCAATTGACTTTGACCATATTTCAGATCTAGTTCAAACATGTATTATATGCATTACTTAATTAAAATTAATATTTCATCTTATTATATAGTAATTTTAAATTATTTATTAAATTAATATTTTTTGTACAATTCAATGCAAGGAATGTTTATGAAATTATTATGGATAAATATAATAAAGAATCAATGGATTTTTATTTGTGTTACTATAATGAGGAAAAACATTTATAGTCATTATCATAGATGGAGAAGATATTATGTATCACATGAGGTTGGTGAATGTTATTAGAACATGGCTTGGAATGTACCTAAAGAAGAATTTTGGTGCATGGTTATCTGAGGATATTAACACACATAAGAAAAATATTTATTATTATAACATTATTATGGCATTGAATGTTCAATTGATAAAATATGGGGATACCATTCAAATAAAAATTTATAGAAAGTTTGAGTTAAATTATAAAGTAATAATTAACACCATAAATAGTAGAGTGGATATGTAGTTCTTAAGTTTTATGGTTTGAGTATTTATTTTTTCTACTAATATAGAACTAATGTAGATTAGTAGTTCCAAAAGTTTTCCACCTTGGTTGGTGTGGTTATTAGAGAGTTTCATAATCTTGAAGTGAAGAGAATCTTTAAAACCTAATAATAAACTCACAATTTGTAAAAAAAATAGCAATAAACATATTATACAAAGCAATCAACAATTAACAATAATTTAATAATATATATTTATATTCCTCCTTAGATCTCTCTCTTCCTCTCTCTCCATTTTTATACCTATTTATCTCTATATCTTTCTACCACCTCTCTCCCCCCCTTTCCCCTTTATCTATCTCTTCTCGTTTATTCATCCCTACCTCTATCTCATACCCTTCTCTATCTCATACCCTTTGTTAATTATAAATTTGGACCTTACACAAAAACATATTATAGAGTTTTCAAGATGATTTGAGTTGATCATTATTACTTTTTTTAGATTTGTTTAGTTTGTGAGTTTATTGTTTTATTTTGGTCTTGGAGGTGGTTTAGCGGAAAACCTCCTTAAATTTTCATTCTTTGAACTTTAGTGACAGCAATGATTTTTTGAAAATTCTTTTATAATCTTTTTCTAAATCTAGGAACTTCAATTGTACTAATGGAGTTCTGAGCTATTAGCTCTTATACTAGCCTATATTTGGTTCGGATGTGGTTATTTTCAACACCCCCTTTAAGCCACTCCATATAATGTTTGGGGCTCTTTTCTTGGCCTAGTTTTGGTATTATGTTAAGCTTTTCATGGACTAGCTAGGACTCGAACCTAGGACCTTCCATTTGCTACTGAAATACTCTACCATTAAGGTACTAGTCCTTATAAGACCAACCCATCTTTGATTTGGATGTGATTTATTTCTAGCATTTATGACTTCTTCATTAACTTTTTTATTATTATTTTTAAATATTTTTTAACATTCAATTTCTTTTTCATCATTAATATTAGTACACAATAAGAAACAATTTTTTAATAGAAATTTTTGAAAATTCTTGCAAACATTTACTTAAATATTTTAGGAACCACTTTCATAAAAATGTTAAAATAAAGTCATTGAAAGTTACAATTGGAGTGTTTTCACTGGTGATTTGTATTATCTAAAGATAAAAATGAAATTTGAAACCTTCTATGTAATAATAGAATAAGACTCCTAAGGTATGCTTTGTATAATAACATCAGGTGAAGTTTCTAGTAGGTACTCAACCTAATTGTTCAAAGTCTTGTATTTGTCGAGCACCAAGGTGATCTAAGTGCTTTGTAGTTTTACACTTGAAACAAGATGGTAAACTTTATTTGAAAACTAAATTCATTTCTTTATTTCTCAAAGAATGATAGACATGGCATCTTATATTTTTTACTAATGTTGAAGATCAATTTACAAGCAAAACTCTAAAAATCCTCTTGAAATTTATAAGTAACAAGGATCTTGCACAAAAACTAAATATATAAATTTGGTTAATTATGTCCCTACCCCTTCAATTGATCAATAGAAATGCTACTTATCCAAGAATTTTGAGATACAATTTTTTTATAAATATAAGGGAAAGGGAGACCCCTACTATCATGTCAAATATTTTTTTTTGGCATACCAAGAAGTTGCCTTATATCAATGTATACCTTATGAGACTCTTTCCTCACAATTTAAGAGGGAAAGCACTTTATTTATTTTTACACCTACCTCAAGGATGCATTCAAACTTTTTTTTGACTTGGTTAATAAATTTGTAACCCATTTCTCTTATAATTTTGAACATTATTTAACATTCTTGATATCTGTAATGTCAAACAACAAAATGGAAAAAATATATCTTCCTTATTTCAGCATGGAGGAATCTCACTAGGTGACTTTCTTGCCCAATACTAGAAAATAACTTTTTTATATTTTTATCACAAATCTTAATCTTGAAATGGTTTTTCATTTACAAGTTAATTCATATCCACTTTTTTTTTTAAATATTGATAAGGGGGTCACATTGAGAAATCCCTCGTTGCAAAAGGTCTAGTCAAAATCTATAAGAAATATGAGTATGGAAATAACCAAACCAATAACAACCCACACTTTTAAGCTAAGAATAAAATTTTTGTCAATGATGAGGTAACTAACTCCAAACTCATACAAACTACACAAAAAATAAGTGAACCAAAAAATCCTAGTATCCAAAATATCCAACCACAAATACATGTTACCATACCACAAGGATGATAGAAAACCCCTAATCATCCAAAATGTAAGTACACTTCCTTGGGGTAACCTATTGGAGTTGCATTTCAAAACTTAGATCAAGTCAACTTAATAAAGTTTCCACACACCCAACCATTTAATGACAATACACCCAAACATGCATGCTATAAATAAAATGAATAATGTGAGTACCATTGTGTCAAAGGTCACACCATGTCAAAATGCATGAAACTCAAAAATTATATCAAGATCTCACCAATCATGGTTAGATAGAATTAGAAGGCCATGTAACCTCCTCTTCCAATGAGAAATTAGGAAACTATTAAGATTCATTTCCTGAGTATGATCAACACTAGCCCTCTATGTCAAACAAAGGATCATCCCAAAATAAGTGTGAAAACAATGTCAACACCAATAATTCATCTACCTTACATGATTGAATAGTTGGTCACATTTAGGAATCGTATTTACAATTTAATACTAGATCACAATTTAAAATACTAATTGTGTCATCACCAATAGATGTGGTAAAGTTATTTTTTGACAAGCGTATTTATCCTTCCAAAAGGTCACCCAATATGACTTCTTAGAGCACCTAAATAAGACTCTAGCACATATGTCTATCTTGGAGCTTCTTCAATCATTACCTATTCATAAGGACATATTGGACAATTCCTTGAAGGAATCAAAATTTTCTAATGATATTAATCCAAATGAATTTCAAGCCATGGTGGGTATTGTATCCTCCTCCTAACAACTCATGTTCAATCTAGTGGATATTCCTTCTATTGACCCATCACATACCTAAGAACTCCATATAGAAATATAGTAAATAAGTTCAAGGTCAAAAAAGTCCTCATAGATATTAGAGTTGGTTTAAACATAAATACATACAAACTTGTTAAGAAATTAGGATATTTGTAATATGACATGAAGCCTCGAGAAATGATCACTATGAAATATTATGATGATGTAGAATGAGAGTCTGAAGGTACCATTTGGCTTCCCATTCTGGTGGATCTCATTTTACAACAAACCTTGTTTCACGGTCTTTATCTTGAATTTGCATACAATCTTCTCCTCAATCACCCATAGTTTCATTCCATGTAATTCATCCCCTCCACATACCACCAATATCTCCACTTCCCACATAATGGTGTAGAAGTCACTGATTATCATTAATCCTAGCCCATTTTAATTTTTTTAGAATGTTGGAAGGTCCCTACCCATCATTATCCTAGTGTGGATATTTCCACTCCTACAACATTATCATCCTCATCCCATGTTGATCCTAGACTTTGGCATCAATGTCTTCCACCAATCCCACTTCCCAAATTAAGGTCAATATTATAGACAAAGGGTATGGGAAGTATGAGCTACACAACACATTATATGTGGATCAACTCCCTCTTTATTTGTACTCTTATAGGAAACCCCATTATCATTTCAAGAAAGCTCCTAAAGTCATCCAATGTGGTACAACTAATTTCATTTAGAATGGATTCCTTCATGACATCATTGATAATGAGATAAGCTCTTAGTTATACAAAGATGATGAATATACACCATGTTTTGTTGATAAAACTTACCCAAAAGTGCTTGGAATATGTAAAAATATGGGATATAAAGGCAAAGGACTAAGACACCATGAACACAGAATCATTCAACCACTCAGCATCAATGTTAACTACCATAAATTTGGCCTAGAATACAATTCATTAATTGAGGAATATTATGATACCAATGAAACCTCCAACATTGTCTAGGATCATTTCCCGTCAATCATCATGACAAAGGATAAGACTTCAAAGACTCTTTCTCTAATTTTATTTCCCTAAATTCCATGACATGTCAATTTTCACTATCACTTCCAATATTGAGCCTCAATTTTATACTATTGCCCACATCAATCCATCATCTATCAACCTCCACCTCATTGACCTAAAACTCATTTATTGTGACCAACAAGATTCTTTATCTTTAGACGTGTTAAAAAATGATGAAGCTTTAGTTGAATTCATGAGACTCAAATGCCATCTTAGTAAGTGATCATAAAAATGGTTTTTACATAGACCTTGATGCCACAATCTATTTTTGGGAACAAGCCAAGTCCTTCGTCCCAAAAAATGCATTTTATTTTTTAGAAAAATCCCCTAGTGAAAGCCTCTTTAAGGTGTTATCAAACATAAAAGAGAAAAAAACAAAAGTGTTATGTCTACTAATGAAAACCTCTATGAGATATCAATAGAAGACTAACTTGGCCTTCCTTTTGCATATTCATAGTGGTCCAAATGATCATGATTATTGGTAGAAGAATCACAAGAAATCAGCTTGGGTACTAAAACTAATCCAAAAATCACTTATCTTGTAGCAAGTATATTAGAAGAAGAACAAGAAACCAATACAACTATCCTCAAGAAATATGTAGATATTTTTTCTTGTTCCTATACAAATATGTCAGGTGTAGATCCTTCACTTGTAATACATGATTTAGTGGTGATCTAAATTCTAAACTAGTGAAATAAAATCTTAATAAGATACACCCTCAAGATGCATTGTTAGTCAAAGAAGAGCTCGAGAAACTATTGGAGGTTGGCTTTATCAAACCAATTGACTATCCAAAATGGGTCTCTAATCTCAACTTTGTTAGAAAAAATCCAAAAGGAATTAGAGTTTGTATAGACTTCTTAGATCTGAACAAAACGTGTCCAAAAGATGATTTTCCACTTCCAAATGTAGAAATGATCAATGATCTTACTACAGGACATGATATGTCCCTTATGGATGGATTTTTAAGATATAATTAAATTTATATGGCCCCTAAAGGTCAACACAAAATAGATTTTACTGTCCCTTGGGGCACGTTCTATTATCAATGTCAAGCTCATAAATTGTCAATAAATTTAATGCATCAAAGGCTTGCTCACAACTCAATCGACCTCTCTATCCCATATCAAGTGACCTATTAACTATGATGTACTTTATTTATCTTGTCAAACCAAGGGATGTATTCTTCTTTAATGGTATTGGTATTGTATATAGCAGATTTTTTAGCTTAATTTAGATAGTTGTGTATAGAAAGAAAGATAAACTTTACAAATACAAGGAAATCTATTCTATAAACTTTCAATTGAACAAAAATTTCATAAAAGTTGTTATGGGTCTTTTGTCAACGCTATAGGTTAACAATTGAATTATTCAATAGTAGTAAACTAACTATAAAGAGTAAATCTAACTAAGATCACAAAACCTCATTAAACTAGAAAAAAAAAATCATAGTTGTAGTTTACCTCAAGTGGGCCCTTGCTTGGGTTAGTTGCACCTTTCTTCTACTTCATAAAATATTAACTAAATTAGATTCTCTTATCACACAAGATCAATTGATATGAAAAAGTTGTCTTTGAATTATTGTAGACACTTAAATAATCTTGATTGATATTATGCATCTGATTTTGATAAATTAACACCATTTCCTCCTAAATCACTTCAGATTAACCAATTAATTAATTAATTAACATTATTTAGTTAAATTCATTAATTTCTACTATTAATCAAATAATTGACTTTATTAAATTAATTCATCTTTCTTCTAACTAATGTTCATCATATTTAATTAAATCAAATCATTTAATTAAACCCCTCTAAAAATCTTCTCATTTGATTAAATAAATCAAATCAAATGCCATAATCCCGTAACCCATCCAAGTTAATTAATTAATCTTAAGCCACTTTCTAATGATCATTAATAAATCCTCTAGCTTTTAACTCCTTAAGAGTTAAATCAACCCATGGTCAACTAACCAGGTTGCACATGAAATTCATTTCTTTTAATTATCTAATTACCCTATTTATCCTCACAATGGCATATTCCTAGGAATATTCCTCCCAACCACGTCCTCATTCAATTTCCCTCCAAAGGTTTAAATAACCTCTTACACATTCATAAATATCTCTTACATCCATTTACTCCTCTTACACTTTCAACAATATTCTCTTACATCTTCAACCACATTCATTTACTTCTTCTTACAACCTTTCAAATCTTCAACCATATTCATTTAATCCTCTTACATGCCCTTTACTGAACACATTCCCCAAAATGTGCTCCACCTTCATCTAATAGAATTGTGACAAGTGTCACATTCATATTGGCTCCCTTTTTATCCCACATTCACCAAATTCTCTCATTCTTCAACCCTTGATTCCTATAAATAGAGGCTTCCTCTACACAATATGGATCCACAACTTGAATTATTCTTACTATAGGCATTTCTACTCATAGCATTTCATCATTTCCATCACTTTAGCTAGTTTATGTTATCATTTTGCATCAAATCTCACACTTTGGATCAACTACATCATTGGAGGGATTGGGAAAGGGCTCCTTTCCACAACAAAGGAGCACCAATCCCCCTATGGGATGAAGGTTTAGTTGTTTTTAATTGATTACATGCTATCTTTACTTTTTTTGTGCTTTCATTTTGGCTAAGAATCTCATAGGGAATGCTTGATTTGTGTTTCTAACATGATTAACTAGTGTTTATTGGTCTTGTGTTAGCTTATTGTAGGTTTGGTGTTCGCATTTTGATGCTAGAAGGAGGGCTAACCCATTTTATTTTGATAATTTTTCTTGAAAATACCATTTGCAGCTACAGGAGGGCAATGTCGCTTTTGCTCAATACAGTGTCACCTTTGCATACAACATCGCCTTTCCTTGCACACAGAGCACTACCTTTGTCTCCAACGTCACTTCTTCCACGTCGCGTTGCCTTTGCAAATTGTTGTCACATCGCCTTTGTCTATCTTGCATATCATCGCCTTTTCTTCTGTGTCGCCTTTGTTTCTACAACATCACATTTGTGCTCTTTGTTTTCCATAGAATGCCACCTTTGCATTTCACCAGAGTGTCACCTCTATTTTCAATGTTGACTTTGTTAGTTGTAGATCATTTCCTTTGTTTCCCAATGTCGCCTTTGCAGGAAGAGGAGGAAAATTAACTTGGAGACCTAAAAGCATTTTTTAATGCTCATTGTAATAGCTTAGGCTTTCCAATTCTACTTTTCATTTTCTATTTTAGGACCAACTAGAATTACTTTGGGCTTAAAATTAACAATCAACTCAAGCTTTGTCAAAGTTGGACTAAAATTGAACATTAGGAACTTACTAGACATTGCTTTGTGGGTCAAAATTGGACAAGACAAATTCACACTTAGCTTTTGGTGCTTAAAACAAACTCACTTTTACTTTGGGGATTAAAAAGAACTTGTGCTTTCTTTGTTTTGAGATTTTTTGCAATCCATGTCACTTGAATGTGTATGCACTTCTCTAGCGCCACTCGACAATCTTGAGAATCAAAAGTATTCCATTGATATTAGTTGTCTAAAATCACCCACACATTTCAATTTGGATCTAAAATTGAACCCCCATGCTAGTGTGAGGAAAAGGCATTGTGTGTGTTCCATCTTTGCGCTTTACGCAATTTGGGTAGTCAAACTACAAATGTACTTCTTCCCTTTTGTTTATCTTTAGAGGGTCTACCTCCCCACTTCAAAAGGAGGATACGACCCAAGTAGTAATGGGCTAAATCCAAGCTCTTCCAATCACTATATAAAAATCCGGTGACGAAAGTCATTAACAACAGGTGCGGATGTGACATACCCACAAGTGTCACCCATAGTATCTGTGTGATACGTCAAAATACTTCCTTAGGGAAAGGACTGGGAGGCCTCCTGATTCTCCATAATCTGGAGCTAATCTTTCCTCATGTATGGCCGCCTTGAATGAAAGTCCTTACTACAAGCCTTTTTTTAGTGACCAAAATCCTTAATACTTGTTGGTGCAAGAACGGTCGTTCTTAAGCTGCCCCACATTTGTACTATTCAAAGTAGAAACAAAAAAATCCTTAAGGTCTCTGAATCTTCAAGATTTTGAGATTTGGTGGTCCTGAGAAGTGTGTGTCGTGGAGGGGAGACAATGTCACCAAATCTCTAATTGTTCGCTTTATCTTAGTGTTTGGAGAAATTTGAGTAGGGACTCAACAAGTATGGCCATTTCAAACCTAGGATTGTGCAATTTGTGAGTCAACCAAACACATTGCTTAGATCTCAAACATTGGAAACAAACATTTAACAAGTCATCAAAATTTGAAACCCTTTGGAAAGAGCCAATATCCTTAAAGAGTCCAATTATTACTGCTTGTCCCTAGATATTTTATCCTTAGAGGCTTCTAAATATATGGGCCCATATCTCAATTCTCTCTCTCCAAAGTCAACCTAGGAAAACTATGGCCTTGACTCTTTGATTTTCACATATTAGACCTTGTGGAATGAAAAAGAGTTAAGACATAGAAATTTAGTTTAGAATTTAAGCAAGAAGTGTTGATGTGGTAAAAAGAATCCATTTAATCAAGATAAAAGACAATTTAACCCCACATATGTGTTTGTTCTCATGATTTCACGCAAATTCAAGATTCCAAACTAAAATTATTTATGCAGAAACTTCAAGTTTTAGGATTCATACTAAAAAAGCTATCAAGAGATACATTAGAAAGTGCAACCAAAGACTATACCTCAAGATACGCAAGAAGGTAACAAGGCTTTATAGGCTTATTCCGCTGAACAATCCAGATATGTATGCTCAATATGAACCTTATGTTTTTGAAACACTTTAGAGGTCTAGCATGTTCTTCAACACCTTGGTCTTGTAAACAAAGTCTTTCTAGGTTCATCTAGGATCACAACCAACGCTTTCACTTATCACAATATTTTTCAAATCCATCTCACAAACAACTTTTAGAAACTTTTGAAAAATCATCTATGCTAGACTTTTGGTAATCCTTAAATCAAAATCAAAATCACCTTGTTTTGCTAGGTGTATTGGGATGAATCCTTTCTCACACATTTAGTTAAATTAGCACCCTTTTGGACAAGTTTACCTCAAGATCACATCCAACATCTTTGGATTTACAATTCTATTATCCAAATCAAACCAAATCAAATCAATCAAAATCCAAAATACTAAGGGCTAGTATTCCTCCAAAGTTCTCAAGAGTTCAAGTATCCATATCATTCACCCCTCGTCGTTCACATCATCATCATCATTTGATCCTTAAACATCCTAGATTTTCTTTTTGTACCTAAAGTTTAGATCAACCTAAGGATTTAGAGGTTTACCTCCCATATTCCTAAAAGTTGATCCTTATTTTATGGTCAAAACAAGGTCACAACATAAGAAGATCATGGAGAAAAACAAAGAAACATTAACCTCAAGTGATTTAATTCAAACCACATCAAAATTCAACCCTAGGGAATCTATCAACCATCCACTTAATCCCCCTCAAATGCCTCAAGATCCTCAAGAGGGAGGTTTCCAATTGGAGGATGTCACCAACAATTTCCAAGGGATGTCCTAAGACGAAATACTAGAACTAGTTCAAAATCCCGAAACGCACAAGCTTGTCAACAAAGTCATGAGGGCTCAATCCCGCACAATACATGTCGGCATTAGCGAAGGAAGGGGCTAAACTCCCTTTCGATTTTTATGTGAGCACTATTGTTGAACAACCTTTTGGGAACATGCCACCAATATCACTCACACCTTCATTCCCAAGCATCGCCCAACCCATCATACAACCAACATCATCTCATACTCCAAGTCAACTAATGATCACCAAGTGAAGTTCATTACTCCAAGCCCTTCAATGGCATCCACTTTTCAACAACCAAAATTTTGAAGCAAACACAATCTTGGGTATGCCTAGCACCATCCCACAAGACCCTAAACATCCATATGTGTCACTCATTTTTCATGATACAAACAATCCCTCCACCTTTTCCCCAACACCGGAATATCCTAATACAAAAAGGTCTCTACCCAATGTATCACAAGGACAAGTGGATTTATTTGGACAAATGGGGACTTTCAATGCTTCATCCTCACTTTCACAAGGGAACACATCTCAAATATTCCCACCATTCCCTATCTTGACATCGTCTACACCAATTCAAGGTATAGGGAAAATCCCTTCATCTAACACATCAACCCAAAACCAATCAAATCAAATCAATCCTCCAAGCACAGATCAAATCAGCACATCCATCGTACCAAATCCTTTAGGCATGCCATTGATATTGCAACACCAAGTGGAACCAATCCAACTTTCTCAACCAATCATCACATCATGTACAACACCTCAAACATCCCAAAACATGGTCTCCCCAGGACCAAGTATATCAACCACACCATCAACCACACAACCGCTTGTCATCACTCAGAAAACACCTCAGCAACCATCCCAACAATCTCTCATCACACCATCTCACATCATCCCACAAAATCTCCCACCTCCACCATTGAACCCAAATATAGAAAATCAATATAGCATCACATTACAACCAGCGTAACAAGCTTACCAAAAATCCTTGCAGCAATTTCAAGCACAACAAGCTCAAGCCCAAGTTCAAGCTTAGGCCCAAGCACAAGCACAAGGTCAAGTTCAAGCACAAGCACAAGCTCAATACCAAGTGTAGCAAGCACAAGAATAAAGCTTTGTTATAACAACAATCATATTAACAAGCCTTGCAACAACATGCACAACAACAAGCATTAATAGCCCAATAGCAACAAGCCACACAATAATAAGCCCAACAACAAGCACTATTGGACCAACAACAACAACAACAACAGCAATAATCCCAACAAAAATCATTGTTCGCACAACAACAACCTTTCACGAACATGCAGCAAAACGCCTTGAACACAAACACGCAAGCCACCCCATCCTTCATCCAACAAAACATGCCATCTCAAAAGATGCACATCCCACCACCTGATCCACAAAATGACCTCTCCACGTAGATCAAATTGCTCGCACAACAGATACAGGATATCCAATTTGAAAAAGTAAAAAATCACACACGTAGGGAAATTTGTACCCCTATCCATTTGATAGAAACATTTCTATGCTTCCATTCCCACGGGGATTCAAGATTCCAAAATTTGACAAATACTGTGGGAAGGGAAATCCAGAGGACCATATCAAAGAGTTTCACATACATTGCATGGAGGTAGCCTATGATGATTCTTATCTTATGTAGCTTTTCCCTCGAAGCTTGGCTGGTCCTACCATGGAATGGTTCTCTCACTTACCTCCTGAAATCAAAAAGTTCCAAGAAATGATGGATTTATTCATCAAAAACTAATCCTTTAACCTAGACATGGAGGTAAGCTTGGAAGAACTATCTGGCCTCAAACAAGCTAAAGGAGAGAAATTTTTTTCCTTCTTACAATGATGGAGATCTAGAGCCAGCAAGAGAAAATGGTCCATGTTAGACGAACAACAAATTGGGACCATTATCTCCAACCTTGAAGGGAGCTTATCTTTCCACTTAAAAATTCAATGCATAACAACATATGACCAATTGATCACCAAAGCACTCAACATCAAAAGATCCCTTATAGCACAATGGGGCACACCTGTGTAGCAAGACAACCGACCATTGACAAGTTACAATGAAAAACCTCGCATGTAAGCCAAGAACAAGAATGTTACCAACGATGGTGTCATTGAAGCCAAAGTTGTTATCAATGCCCCAAGGTTGAATACGCAACAACAAACCTACCAACAATGACAAATCAACACAAAACACAACCCATCACAACAACAACCCAACAATCAAATTTTCAACAACATAAACACTCAAGGGGGACCACCTCCAAAGAACAAATATCCCCCTAAACGAAAATATACACCACTTGGGGAACCAATCAAATCTGTCATGCAACAGCTGGTACAAGTGAAACTCATCAAACTCCCTATTTACGAAAATTACCAAGAGCCTCAAGTTAAACCACCAAGGTATAATGAGAACCACCTTTGTGACTTTCAAAAAATAAAGGGACACACGATAGCTAGTTGTATGAGACTCAAAAACCTGATCCAAGATCTTATTGATGAAAAAGTTATAACCATTGAACAACCTACAGGGAATCAAGATCTCAAAATATACACGAATCTGATGCCAAATCACAATAAAGGAAAGAAAAATGGTAAAGGAAAAAGTTACAACAATTTGAACCATATCTATGACCATTTTGTCGCATCATTGGATGAATGGGTAACATTTTTCAATATCAAGGGACCTAGAGATGAGTGTGGAGTCACCACATGTAGCAAAAGAATTTCTATCCTAGGACCTTCACCACCACCCAAGGCACTAGCCGCCAATCCCAAATCAAACCCTAGTGGTTACAGTGTCTTGGAACAAGTGAAAAAGACCCCCACCCAGATCTCCATCATGGAGTTACTCAAAATCTCACCCACACATAGGGACATCCTAGAGAAGGCATTGGCTATATCCTCCATTCCCACAAACCTTGATGTGGACTAATTTCAAGCTATGGTCAAACATATCACCACACCACACCTCCTTACATTATTTGAGCATGATCTTCTAACCCAACCATCTCATAACTGTGCAGTCCATCTCGAAGTCCTAGTCCATAAGAACAAAGTCAAATGAGTCTTGGTGGATGGGGATGTGGGTTTGAATATTTGTACCCTACAACTAATAAAGAATTTGGGATTCTCAAAAGATGTCATCAAAAAAGGAAAAGGTATCACTATTAGGGCTTATGATGATCAAGAACAAGTGTCTCAAGGCACCATTCAACTCCCTATCCAAGTACGGCCAGCAATCATGGAAACAACTTTCTAGGTCCTTGACCTCGAACTCCCCTTCAATATTCTCCTAGGGTGCCCATGGATCCATGGGATGTAATTTGTTGCATCCACTTTCCACCAATGTGTTAAATTTCCTTATCAAAATCAAGAAGTCACAATCCATGGTGACCCTGAACCATTTTATTATTGCAAAAATCTAGAGGCCAAGTATTACAAGATCCCCCTAGTTCCAAAAAATGATGAGGGACCCACATCCCATTATATTGACCCATCCACTTTAGCCTCCACTTCTGAGAAAAAGACACCTACTATCAAGAATATCCCAGATGTCAAGGCTGTAATCCAAGATAATGGGTGTGGGGACTATAAAATAAAAAATAGTGCCTTTGTGGTAGGAGAGTTACCTCAATCTCCTAGGTCTCATGGAAAACCACAGCCAATCGACACATCTTAGACCTTCAAAGAAAAACCTACCACCTTCAGAAAATAGGGAGACCTAAGCAAAGAAGTGGTAGATGAAAAGGATGTATCAAGCCTGTTGTATCAAGATGAAAGACCCATACCTAAACTTCCCATGGAGGAAAACAACAAGGGTCTGCAGTTAATGTTTGGATGGGGCTACAACAAGAATGAGAAGCTGAGGAAAAATGACAATGGCCTGTTAGAACCTATCATTCCTAAGAAGTGCCTAAAGAATCCCGGCCTTGGATGTACCTCTATGAAGATAACCATTCTTTGTAAGCATACTCTTGTTAAAGAAGTCAAATCTCCTCCTCAATTACCGCTATCCACTGGCCTACCCCTAGATAATTATAAATTTTATATAACTAACCTATATGACAAGGATTCCTCTCTCTTTATGATCACTACCATGTCTTTCGAGTCAAATACCCAAACCACTAGACTAAAACTCATTTACCCCCAACTCATCGATTGTGACCAATGAGGACCACCAATCTTAGACACATTCGAAGAAGATGAGGCTCTCTCAGAATTCATGGGACTAAGACATAATCTACCATATGGAGATCACAAATAAAGGTTTCACATTGAGTTGGAAACGCATGCATACTATGGGGAAATGATTGAATATCTTAGTCATAAAATTGAAAATCTAAGAGTAACGTCTAGATCTCTAAGTGAAAACCACACTATGGAACTTTTTGATCCAAAAATAGTAAAAAGAAAGGACATATTCGATGGTGAAAACCTCTCTGAGGTGCTAAAGGATGAGGGATTCAATCTTCCTCTTAGTGCCATCCATCAAGAAAAATCAACAGTGCTGGCAGGAAAATACAACCCAGTGAACTTGGGAACCGAAGAAACCCCGCACATCACCTTCTAGGCTAAGTCACTTTTGACCGAGGAACAAGAAAATCTAGCTACATTTATAAAAGAAAGGAAATTGAATTTTGCATGGAAATATGCTGACATTCCAAGCCTTGATCCATAGGTAGTATTCCATCATCTAGCAGTCTATCCAGAGATGAAACCAGTGAGACAAAAATTGAGAAAGATCCATCTACAGATTGCCTTATTGGTCAAACTTGAGCTGCATAAACTCCTTGATGTTGGCTTCATACGACTCATTCATTATCCAGAATGGGTTTCCAACCTTGTACCTGTTTCCAACCCCACTGGGGGCATCTGTATCTGCACTGACTTTAGGGACCTGAACAAAGCATGCCCTAAGGATGATTTCCCTCTTCCTAATATAGACATGATTGTAGATCTAACGGTAGTGCATGAAATGCTATCATTGATGGACGGATTTTTAGGATACAACTAGATTATGATTGCACCTACTATTGGAACATGATGCCCTTCGAGTTAAAGAATGTTGGAGTAACATACCAAAGGGCTATGACTCTGATTTTTTATGACATAATCCACAAATTTGAAGATGAATATGTGGATGACATACTAGCCAAATCAAAAAAAATTCAAGACCACATATCAATACTAGGCCCAATCTTTGACAAGTTGGAAGAATATAAGGTACAACTCAATCCCAAGAAATGTGTCTTTGGCGTACAATCAGGAAAGATCCTAGGGTATATTATATCAATGAGAGGAATCAAGATATACCCTGCGAAATTCAAAGCAATCCTCAATATGGAAGCACCATGAACACTGAAACAATTGAGGGGTTTACAAGGAAGGCTTCAATCAATCCACATATTCATAGCACAATTAGCAGATAAAACAATCCCATATTCTCATCTACTCGACAAGGGGGTAGCATAAAAATGGGACGAGAAATGAAATAAGGCATTCAATCAAATCAAAGAATACTCGCTGACACCACCAGTCCTTATGCCACCAATCCAATAGCAAACCATTGATTCTCTACATATCAGCTATGACATTCATGCTTGGAGCTCTCCCAGCTCATCACGATGAAATGGGGAAGTAAAGAGCCATTTACTATATCATTAGAACCTTGGTAGGACATGAGCTAAACTACACGTTCATTGAGAAGGCTTGCTTAGCAGTAGTGTTTGCATCACAAAAATTTAGGCACTACATTTTGGCTCATCAAATAAAGCTCATCACCAAGATAGACCCCCTAAAGTATTTGCTTTCTAAAGAAATGCTCAAATGATGAATGGCTAAGTGGGTCATGATATTAACAGAATATGACTTGAATATGTGGAACAAAAATCTATCAAAGAACAGGTAATTGCAGATCAACTAGCCGAAGCACCTATATATGTCGAGAACCCACTAGTATTAGAGTTTCTAGATGAGTCAATTTTCAACCTTAGTACAGTAGATCATTGGAAGGTATATTTCAACGGATCATACACACAACATGAGTTAGGAGAAGGAGTCATATTCATCACACCATAAGGGGATTGTATCCCAAAATATTACAGGTTATCATTTCCTTGCACTAATAACATTGTGAAATATGAAGCTCTTGTCATAGGACTTTGGATTGTAGTACAATGGAAAATCATGGCACTCAAATTTTATGGGGACTCTCAACTAATTATCAACCAGGTCAACAATGAATATCAAACCAAAGATGACAAACTTATGCCGACAAGAAGTTGGTAGAGGATCTCAAGGAGTTCTTCATTGACATAACATTTGAGCAGATATAGAGGGTAAATAACAGAGCGGCTGAAACTATGGCTACAATCAAATCATTATTAGGTATCCCATAGAACGTCCATAAACATGAATTCCTTTTAGAGAAACTTCTTGTACCATCTTTCTAGGCACCAGAGTCTGAGTTCATGTGTGAAATCATTGGTCTCGATGATCCTTGGCACCATGACATATTCACCTACTTGAAAATAGGAGTCCTCCCTACCGCCATCACCCCAAACATCAAGAGAAACTTCATTAAAAAATCCTCCTGCTTCGTCATCTTAGGTGACACCCTTTACCGTAGGAGTATCAAAGGAACCCTATTGTGATGCCTTAACCCCGAGGAAGCTTTGATTACCTTAATAGAGGTACACGATGACATTTGTGGTTTGCACTCTAGTGGTATGACCTTGGCCAAGAAATTGATGACGACTGGGTACTACTGGCCTACTATGGAGAAGGAAGCCCATGACGATGTTCGAAAGTGTATGCAATTCCAATAGCATGGAGACCTCATCCATGCACTAGCTTAGGAGGTCCAACCGATTGTAATACCTTGGCCTTTTTCACAATGGGGGCTCGATCCCATCTACAAAATCACACCTACCTCATCTAATGGACACAAGTTCATTATCACTACCACATAATACTGCACAAAGTGGGTAGATGCTATCCCCATGACCTAAATCATAGGGAAGCAGATCTCCAAATTCATCCTGAACTACCTCATCTGCTACTATGGTGTTCCACAAGCCCTTATCTTAGATATGGAATACCTTTCAAAAACCAGGATGTTCGTGAGCTATGCAAAAAATTCAATATCTAACATCACTTCTCCACCCCATATTACCCCCAGGGTAACGGTCAAGCTGAGGCTTCTAACAAGACCATCCTAAAGATCCTCAAGAAAATAGTCAATGAAGCTGGTCATGACTAACACCTACAGCTAAATCCCACCCTATGGGCCTACCGAATGAGTATTTATACACCTACAGGTGTAACTCCCTTCTCCCTAGTCTACGGATTAGAAGCCATCCTACCCATTGAGATTTATCTCCCATCCCTTAGAATATCACTACAAAATCTTATTACTAATGAAGAGTATCGGATATCACAGTTGAATGAGTTGGAGTTACTAGAGAAGCAACGCATGGATGCTTTGAACCACCTACAATTGTACCAAAACTGTCTCAAATGAAACTATAATAAGAAGATCAAGAGTCGGTCCTTCCAAGTCGGAGAACTTGTTTTGAAACAAAATCAAAAGAATGCACAACCATAAACAGCCTAAGTCCAAAGTCCAAATGAATGACCTCTCACCACTCACAACAAGTTAGCAATCAGAATTCCAACTGTTATTCCATGTCCAAGCTGTAATGAAAGTAACCCAAAATACAAAAATCCTAAAATATATCAAAATAAAAAATCAAAAGACGGAAAAATAGTAAAGAAAAAATCATCCCCAGGAAACCCACTTCTGTATGCTTTGGGAAAGTAAGTACCTTTGGTGGAAAACTCAGGTGCAAGCACCTTGTGTAAATAAGCACTTTAATTGATCTTTTGGCTTGTTCTCAGCATCACCTTCCAATGCCCATCACCACCAGATTCTACATTGCCTTCCATCACCCATCCGTGTCCACGCCATGTAGCTTGATCATGTGTCAGATTATGTTCCCTTTAGTACCATTTAGCACATCTCCTGTATAGCTTTTCCCCTCAGCTTATAATTTACAGAATCTATCACATATCATGCCGGGCCAGTGAATTCTATATCCATATTGTTGGAATTTGATTCCATGTATCTCCGGAATCTTCCTAAACATCAAAAAATCCAAAAAATAGGTCAAAAATAGAGTCATCATGTCTGAACTACATCATCTCTGAGCTTAAACATAGGCAAGGCTAATCTTCAATTAGCCCTTGAGACATTAAAAACACAAAAACATTCATAAATCTCAAAAAACCCAAAAATAGCCTCAAAACATTACAAAAACATCAAAAACATCCAAATATCTTGAAAACCATCTGCCTCATTTCACTTCACCCGCAATAATCAATCATCCATAATAAATCAATCGTCACCTTCATCCTTTGGAAAAAAAACAAAAACAACCACAACAAGCAGTAAAAGAAAACTTCAAACGTAAAATCAAAATTGAAACAACAAACTTTTAAACGCAAAATCAAACTCTTGATCTTTTTAGCAAACATGTCAATCAACCTTATATTAACGGCCTTTTCAAACAACCTATCAACTTTCCACCATCCACTAACATGTACTAAGATGCATCCTTCCTACAATGGGCATTATCTTTGGCAATTAGTTTGGATACTTATCCTAAGCAAAACAAATCCCTTTGGCTAGAGGTATGAAGAACATTGACTTGTTTGTTTACTTGATCTTTTCTTGTGATTTATCTTAGTGCACTCATTCCAATGACCTCTCAATGATGTCTATCAAAAATATTTAGAGAGAAAGGAATTGGGCATTGATCTTTCATTTGTTGTGCTTATTGGGCGTTCTTGTAATATAACTTGGTGAATACTTGCTTTGTTAGGTGTGTATGGAAGATTTTTGGACAACTTGTTGACTATTTCATTGATAGGTTATGCCTTTTTGTGTTTTGGTATAAGATGTTTGAAACTTTTGAAGTACATCCTAGTGAGGTTTTCATATGTCAGGTGTGAACAAGAATACTCCTATCTATTTGTCGATTCAAAGCCCATCTCACTAGATACAACGCCATCCTAGTTATTTGTACCTTGATGCATCGTATCTATGTGTGTTATCAAACATAAGGAAATTTGTGTCGTTCATGTCCAAATCTCTAATTAAGAAAATCATCATCACTCATCACCATATCTAATAAAGTCTCAACGATTCATAGGCTTGTTGGACTTCTACATCTTCTTAGAATCTAGGATCCACCCATCTTATTCCTCTTATTCTTCTATCTTTACGAACATTTCTATCCAAAATATGTGTGATATATCAAAATATACATGAGGCTACCCATGGCCGATGACTATCTATACATCATCAAATTTGTCTACATCAAACATCTAAGCTTTCTAGTCCTCTTTGAGTTGAACATTTGTTGAATCTTTATCGTGAGATCAAACTAAAAATCAACATTTATGCTCGATCTCTTGAGGGGGCAGTGTAACAGTGTAATTCCTTCCACTAGGGCAACAATGGGGCATCCGAAAAAATAAAATAAAAAATTGAATTTTGACATCGGCAGTGTTATTCTTTGAAGCAACGCAGCAGGTACCTCACTTCAAAGAGGGGCAAAATGTAGACACTTAAATAATCCTGATTGATATTATGCATCTATTCTGATAAATTAACACTATTTCCTCCTCAATCACTTCAGACTAACCAATTAATTAAATAATCAGCATTATTTAGTTAAATTCATCAATTTCTACTATTAATCAAATAATTGACTTTATTAGATTAATTCACCTTTCTTCTGACTAATGTTCATCATATTTAATTAAATCAGATCATGTAATTAAATCCCTCTAAAAACTTTCTCATTTAATTAAATAAATCAAATCAAATGTCATAATCCCCTAACCCATCCAAGTTAATTAATCCTGAATTAATTAACCTTAAGCCACTTTCTAATCATCATTCATAAATCCTCTAGTTTTTAACTCCTCAAGAGTTAAATCAACCCATGGTCAATTAACCAAGTTACACATGAAATTCATTTCTTTTAATTATCTAATTACCCTATTTATCCTCACAATGGCATATTCCTAGGAATATTCCTCCCAACCACCTCCTAATTCAATTTCCCTCCAAAGGTTTTAAATAACCTCTTACACATTCATAAATATCTCTTACATCCATTTACTCCTCTTACACTCTCAACAACATTCTCTTACATATTCAACCACATTAATTTACTTCTTACAACCTTTCAAATCCTCAACCATATTCATTTAATCCTCTTACATGCCCTTTACTCAACACATTCCCCAAAATGTGCTCCACCCTCATCCAATAGAATTGTGACAAGTGTCACATTCCTATTGGCTCCCTTTTTATCCCACATTCACCAAATTATCTCATTCTTCAACCCTTGATTCCTATAAATAGAGGCTTCCTCTACACAATATGGATCCACAACTTGAAGCATTCTTACTATAGGCATTTCTACTCATAGCATTTCACCATTTCCATCACTTTAGCTAGTTTATGTTATCATTTGCATAAAATCTCACACTTTGGATCAACTACATCATTGGAGCTTATCAAAGGGATTGGAAAAGGGTTTCTTTCCACATCAAAGGAGCACTAATCCCCCTATGGGATGAAGTTTTAGTTGTTTTAAATTGATTACATGTTATCTTTACTTTGTTTGTGCTTTCTTTTTCATGTTTTTATTTTCATTTTGGCTAAGAATCTCATAGGGAATGCTTGATTTGTGTTTCTAACATGATTAACTAGTGTTTATTGGTCTTGTGTTAGCGTATTGTAGGTTTGGTGTTCACAATTATATATTTACAAAATCAGTACAAACTTGCAAGAAAATATCTCCCCTTACATATGTTGAATCTTCAAAATATGTATTGAATATTACTTCCACAAATGTATTAGACTCTTAACAACTATTCTAAACTTTTTTATTTGCCCCCTATGATGTAGGAGGAGGACTATCTTATTATAGAATAGAAATACAATTAGAAGACTAAATGTAATTAAGCTTGATGAAGAATTGTTGTCTTGTTAGAATACACCATTTGGGGGTTGGTGTAGAAAAGCTCCTTCCAACTGACACAATGGAAACACTCCTGGACTATAGGTGACCTATAACTTAGATTGAATCTCCAGAGACTCAGAGAGGGATGGTTTCCCTAGTGTAACACCTAAAA
>VDFB02338431.1:0-39343 GCA_007258455.2 Sequoia sempervirens
AGATCCTTCCCAAAAAAATTAAATACACATATTAATCTCATATCACTAAAGTATGCAACCCATTAGTCTCTATCATTCCTTAATGGTGAGCTTATGTCCAACCATTAGAACCCCTATTATTAGCTTGTACAAGTCCTTGACAATCATAGTCCTATATTCTCACATTTTTTAAGGTGTTAGGAATTTTCATCTCTATAGGTTAGAAGGTTATAGAAAACATAGTGAACAAAAAGTTTCAAAGATCAATCTCATTTATTCTTAAAATTATTGGTTATTTATGCCTAGTTCACAATGTTAAGTAGATTGCAAGCATTTGATAAAAAGTAATCATAATCAATACTTGTTAATGCTTGAGTATTAATAAATGATTGTGTGAATTTTTTTTTTTAAATGGAGCCATATGAAAAGCATCTTCATTTTAGACATATTTTTTTCTTAAATTTCTATTTCACAAAGTAGGAATATTTCCTTTATTACAATCAAATGACAAGTTGAAGGTATCACTAAAATATTGTTTTCTTTGTCCTATATTTATTGATGTCTATTTAGTTAATATCACTTCTAAAATCCTTCCTAATTTGATAGGACATGTGTCCCTTGGATCAAACATAATTTTTTATTCATTGATAGCTAGAATTGTTTGGATTATAAGTTGTAAGATTGCAAATATAGAAAAATATTAAATTTATTTAATATTATAGTTGAAAGGAAGAAAAGATGTGGAGTACTCTTCTTACACTAATCTATGAGAGGAGTATGCACAAAATCAATTTAGTTCATACTCTAGAAGAAAAAATAACACAAAAGCAATATATCATAACATAATGATTTATGCAAGGAAAGCTCTTTTGGAATAAAATTTCCACACTCCAAACAAATAAATGTATTATTTAGTAGTAAATTAGTATAGTACATCTGAAAAATATAACCCTTTACAATAGTGTAACTAATAAGAGATCTAGAGTAATTTTTTTAGCATAAAGATACCTAGAAAAATCACTATAAAATCTTCATCTCAAGAACCCAATAAATAGGAGAAGCAATACTTGAAACCATCAAATGGTAATTAGGAAACCATGAGCTAAAACCACCCAAAATGTGGCACCCTAATCCTATTGGTCATGGATTCTCACTCATAGATGTTGGGGGACAAGGCTCTCACATAAGGGGGATAAGGAGGGGTTCCAATACTCATAGACAAGTGAGGAGAGGCATGAGTCACCAATGAGTTTGAGCCTTTACAATCATGACCACCACTTACTAGATGCAACAAAAATTTATAAATATATGCTATTGTTAATTTTAGCTAGTATCTAAGAAGCTCCAATATATAGGGATCTTGTGTGTCAATAGTTTTCTTTTGAGTAACCATGTAAGGACTTCAAGATAAGGTTAGATTCCTTTTATATTCTACACCCAAAACCAAAAGAAACTAAATGCATGCTATTTCTACTAATAAAAGTTGATGCAAGACCAAAACTACTTTGGCATCTAACCTACCTATACTAATTAGTTTAAGGAAAATGGATAGGAGGCAGCTAATGACTCAAAGGGAGATAAAAATTAAAAGAAATAAATGAATAAAAGTAGATGAAAGAGCTCCAAATAAGGGTTGCTTGTAAACCTTCTCTATAACACAACCAATCCTCCTCTACAAACATCTACATTGAAATTGTCTCAACTTACTCTCCATAATTTCACATATGAAAAAATAACATTAACCATCATCTAGATCCAATTAACATTCAATGCTCACAAATAATCCACTTTGATTTGAAAGACAAACAAAATAATTCACACTTGCTCATGAAATTGAACAAGAGTCAATCTCTAAAACAAATAATAGAAAAACATACAATGCTAAAACACATTCACATTTACTACACATTTTCAAATCATGGTCTATCATACTTTAAATACAAAGATTCAAAATTGAATTCTATATTAAAATGCCAAAATATATTTTAAAGGTGGTGGAGCCCTTATTTATTAAAGGGAGGACAATAGAAGAGCCCAAGAATAAAGAATAGGAGAAAGAAGAGAAAGGATAAATGTTGAAGGGTTTGCAACATT
Organism: Sequoia sempervirens; assembly: GCA_007258455.2. Taxonomy (NCBI): domain Eukaryota; kingdom Viridiplantae; phylum Streptophyta; class Pinopsida; order Cupressales; family Cupressaceae; genus Sequoia; species Sequoia sempervirens. Next base: position 2,074 of record VDFB02338431.1, read on the forward strand.
TGCAACATTTGTAGGAACAAAGCCAAATTGACAAATGAGAGGTGGCACACACAAGTAGTTAAGAATTTTGGTCGCAAGCATAAAGAACCATGATGGCTTCTTCTACATGTAGATGCCACTTGTTACTTTTGAGACCCAAGAGCCCGCATGATCCAATGAAGAATGAATCCTATATAACCAGAGATGGTTCACAACGAGTGGGGCGTTCTAGACATGAGATAAAGATGCCCACATCAGATTGGCATCAATTTGATCAAACAACTATACATACTCGAGGGAGCAAAGAAGTGATGGCTCCCACACAAAGAACATCCAAGAGAAGGTTTGGCTTGAATTGACAACAAGGAATTCTGAGAAGTTTTAGACCATCAGATGTTGCTTTGAATCAATGATTGGTACAACTTGGAAGGTGCCAACATGGAGGAGGCTCTAAAATTATAGGAAAAGAAATCCATCATGAGGAGAATTCAGTGTCATGTTCATGAGTGATGCAAAAGCATTCACAACATCTGATGTCTTCAGTAGATCAGTGGCTGATGCAAACTAGATGGTGCCAGAGTGGAAATATTGAGAAAAACTCCCATGCAATTAGATGGACAATGAATGGCTCACATAAATTTGTGTCCTCTTGAGCAGTTTCTAAGGGAAAAACAGTGCGAAGCCAATCACAAAAGAGAGGTAAATCCCACATGAATAAGAAGTTCATGAGTGACAGATTTATGAAGATGATGAATGCAACATTGAAGGATCCTGATTGTTAAGGGGATGGCGATGAGCGGGAACGGACGCTCTGGGCGAATTTTGAAAATTCTAGACGATGGAGGCAAAGGAGATGACGACTCAGGGGGCGACTCTGCTGTTTTATGTTTGTTTTATGAGGATTCAGGGGGCGTCTCTGCTGTCTGGCGTTTGTTTTGCTACTTTGACGGGTTGTGTGGAACTCGTCCTACTTCTGAGAATGCCGCAGTCGACTCTGCTGTTTTATGAGGATTCAGGGGGCGTCTCTGCTGTCTGGCGTTTGTCTTGCTGCTTTGACGGGTTGTGTGGAACTTGTCCTGCTTCTGAGAATGTCGCAGTTGCCTTTTGTCTGGAGGAAGCCTGCTTTCTTCGCCCTGTGGAGGTTTGGTGTCTGGTTTTCTACGGGCAGCTCGCCTGCCTTGTGAGGCCGGTTGGAGAAGTTTGGGTTTTTCTCCTAAGTTCTGAGAGTGTTGCTATTGTTGGTGATGCGTGGGTTGTCCCTGAGGTCTTTCGCGCCCCTGATTGGGTTCGTTGCTTGAGCCATGGGGGGATTTTATGGTGATTCTTGATGGTGGGTTGATTGTGGAGCTGACCTCCTCTGTTTCCTTTGAGTGGGTGGGTCAAAGGCTTAGCTCCGTTGCTGCTGGGCCTTCATTGAGTGACGATGTTGAGGCTATTGGCATGTCGCCTTTCGTCTGGAGGTTTGGTGGATGCGGGCCCTTTGGCTCTGAGTGATCTGAGCGGGAAAAGGCGGAGAGGTCGATTGTCAAATTTCCCTGAGGATGGAGGCGATGGTGCTGAGGATTCGGAGGGAGTTTTTGTTCTTGGTTTGTTTGGAACTCGCTCCAGATTTGTGGTTGTTGACATTGCTTTCTGTATGGTGGATTCGTGGCTGCTTTGCTCTGTTAAGGCAGATTTTTGTTTTGCTTCCTCCTGGCAGCCAATCTGCCTTAAAGAGATGGTTAGGGGTTCTGTCTTAGGGCCTACGGTAGTCTTGGAGCAATTTCTATGGTTGTTTGGCTTCCTTTTGGTGCCTGTTGGTGCCTGTGCTGGAGGTTCCTCTTTATTGCCCTGTGTTCTTGCTCTGCTGAGTGGTGGGATCGCTTTTGCTCACTCATTGTCTTGCTGCTTCCAGTGCGTTGGGGGAATCTTGGCCACTTCTGTCTTTTCTCTTGGAGCTCTTGTCTTGACTTTGGCGTGTCTCTTGATTTCTCTTGTTCTTGGCAAGGGTGGCCCAGGTCCGAACATTAAAGTTTCTTTTGTGGCTAATCTCAGTTCCTTATGCTTAGTGGCTCTGCAACCTCTCCTTGAGGGCGACGGTTTGGGAATAATTTTGAATTGCGATTTGGACTGTTTGGGTGGGAAAGGGAGCCATGGAGTTGGTTTGGATTTTGAGGAAGTTGTTGCTGGTGTTCCGGTTTCTGGAACTTAGTGCTGTTGTGGTTCGCTGCTGACATTGAAGCTGTTGGTTGTCCGTTGGGATTTTGGCTGCCTCGTTCTGCTACCAAGGAGATGAGCCTCTCTTCCTCTTGGCAGTTCATTTGCCTAGCGATGGTGTCTTCTCTTGTGGTTATGCAGAAGTTTTCTTGGCTTCTGGTTTTGGTGTGGGGTTCGACTGGTTTCCTCAGACTTAAGTTGGTTTAAGGGCTGTGTGGTGGGGAGTTTTGAGCTTTCTTCGTGGTGTTTCTATATTCTTCCTCTATTGCTTGTGAAGGTGTTGTTTGGGGTTGTTTTCTCTTTGGGGGGCTGCTCTACTCTTGTTATGGCCTTCTGTTGGTTGGAGTTTCTTCGTAGGTTCTTTTTATGGCTCGTGGAAGTTTGCTTTCTAGTCTTAGGGACAATGTCCTTCCTTTTGCTTTCTTCTTGGACCAGTTGTTCAAAATGCCATGGGGTGAGGTTAATTTTTTCTACGGGTTCTTGTTGGTTTCTACAGCGGTCTCCTATGGAGGGGGAGACTGCTCCTTTAGAGGTGGAGTTAGTTGTTGTAGTAGCGGTAGGAAGCTCCCTTTCCTTCTGCTGGCTGCTATTGAGGTGGTGGTTGTGAGTGAAAGAGTTGGGTGGCACTTGTGGTTTTGGTTCTCACTTCATCCTCTTTTAGAGGGGAGTTTGTTCCTATTGAGGTGGAGCTTGAGTTGGTGTTCTGGACAGGGTTGTGTTGTTGGTGGTCACTGGTTCTTCAAAATCTTGTTGGGCTCTTTCATTTTCCTATGGTGAATGAGAGTTTTGTGGTGCAAGACTTGCAAAATTTTCAGGGGTTGGTGTATTAAAAGTGTTGTTGCTTGGGAGGTTCCTCTTTCCAGTTTTACTGTTTCTTGTAGAGGGGGAGTGGCCAGTTGGTTGATGGGAGCTCTCTGCTCCTTTAGTGCTTTTGTTGCTCTAGGATCAGATTTGGTTGCTCGAAAGATGGCATTTGAGGCCCTCTTTGATGGACTGTTGGTTTCTCTTGTGACAAGAGTTGTAGACTGTTCTCAAGGGTGCTGTGGACTCCCTTGTTGCAAGAATCTCCTTCGTGGGTTGACTGTCAAAGTTTAGTTTTTCTAAGCATAAGGCTCGCTGCTGGTTGGTTGTTTTGAAGAGTGTGCATGGTCTCAAACTTTCAAAGAAAGCTTATCTTCTGGCGGATGAGAGTGGGGTGTTCTTGCCCACTCTTGGAATGGTTGTTGTTACCATTGAAGCTAGCCTAGATTGGAGGAAGTTGGTCTCTCATTTTGGTGATCAAGGGGATTTTTTAGCTAATACCAATAATTAGCATTGTTCCTGTGCTATTTTTTGATATGGTTGCTCTGCTTTTTTTGTTGGTTGGTTTTTATATTCCGAACTGCTATTTCCAAATAGCTCTGCTATGGTTTCAAACTTGTTGGTATATGGTGGACCTGATAAATGGTCTTCGTGATTTAAAGAACCATTGTAGTAATCTCTTGTTTTTTATTAGGTACAGTGGTTCCTTGGTTACAGTTTTTTTTTTGGCCTGCGTGCCTCCCTGGATATGTTGTTTCTTGTTGCTGGCTGGTGGTGTTGTTTTACCCACCCTATTTTCCTTTAAGTTTTGGCTGCACCACGGGATTAGGGCCCTTCCCTTGCTTATCTTATCAAAAACATTGAAGGATCCTTCGAGAGAGGTAAGGACATCTAGTTTTGTAGAATGAGGGACCAAGAATAACACTAAGAAACTAAGAACAAAGAGGGGCTCATGCAAGCACCATGGCATCCACAACTCATCCTTTGACTTGTGTGGACCATTGAAAGTGATCTGGAATTTGAAGAGGATGTATCTAGTGATTTGAGGGAATTCATTTGTAGCAACCTAGATTATTCGAAGGGAGTGTGAATATAATACATTATATTTTTAATGATTGAAAGGGGATTGTGATTAAAATATGGATATCCTAGAATATTATCTATTAGAAGCCTCTCTTTCTTCTTGCGTCAAAAGTTTATTCAATGTTGTATGTGCCACTTCTATCCTTTGTTCTATTGGAGGAGTAATATTTGGCTGGTCCAAAGCCATATTTAGAAAGGTGTCATTGGATGTGATAGCTCAATTTCAAGTTGTGAGAATCCATTCAAGTAAAAAGAAGCAACGAAATAGAAAGGGAGGAGGGATAAATAGAAGGAAATACCTATAAAGGCCAAGCAAAATAGGTAACCAATAGTACCTAATAAGGAAAAATGATATTCCTTGGGTAGCAAGTTCTTGATAGGTTATTTTTCTTGAATTATCCATGAAGTTAAGCCCATTAGCGAGGTGATGAGACTTGAAGGGAACTTGAACAATTTTCATCCTTATTCAAAGATTACTAGCAACTATTAATGTTTTCTAGTTAGGTTAGGCACTTACATCTAGGCTTCTAATATCACACTAAAAATGTCTAGGTTGTTCTATCCAATTTGAGGGACAACTAGTTACATATAAAAAGGGTCAAATCCGTAAGAGATACCAACTAACATTCTTATTTATGCACTAATTATTTTCAAGATGGCCTTGTCTATGCTAATCAGAGCTAGATAGAAAAACATATCCAAGGAGATATTAGTGTAAACAAAGATAAAGAGCTATAGGCCCTTATGGATAAATATTGGAGAGGGCCACTGACAATTATGGCTAAGATGACAAAAATCTTGGATCTTTTGACTTTGAGGGACCTTATATTCATTTTCCTTGCATAAAAACCATATAGGACAAGGAGAAAACATAGTCATTTATTCATTATTCCTTAGAATTTTCATCAAGTTATCCTATAAAAAGATAGGAGGAACTTTGAAAGGATGACATAGAAAAGGGGAAAAGAAGGGGTCCCAATGCTCATAAACAAGTGAGGAGGAGCAATGAGTCACCATGGATTCAATCATTTATGATCACTACCACCACTTACTAGATGCAATGAAAATTTAAAGGTATGCACCTATTGATTTAAGTTGGTACTTGAGAAGCTCTAATGCATAAGGATCTTGTGTGTCAATAGTTTTCTTTTAAGTAACTATGAGATAGCCTCCAAAGAAGGTTGGATTCATTTTATATTCTACACTTAGAGATAAAAGGAAATAGATGCATGCTATTTCAATCACTATAGATGATGTAGAACAAAACCTACTTTAACAACTAGCCTACCCTATACTAATTTGTTCAATGAAAAGAGATAGAACAAGGACAGGGGTTTAGAACCCGAGATAGGATTTAGAGATTTAATAAATGAAGAAGAGTGGGTGAGGGATCTCCAAATAGGGGTATCTTGTCAATCTTACCTATAGCCCATAGTTAGTCCTCCTCAACAAGCATGCATTTATGGTGGGGTTGTCTCAACTTACTTTCCATAATTTCACTTGTGATAGAAAAACATTAAATAGAATCTATGTCCTTGATTGATATTTGATTCTTACAAATAATCAACTTTAGTCCAAAAGACATAAACAAACAAATGCACAATTACTCATGAAATTAAATTAGAAACACTTTCTAAAACAAAAAAAAAAACATAGAATACGAATATACATTCACATTTCCTACACATTAACAAAAGCAAGTTCTAAATTAAAATGCCAAAAAATATTTTAAAAAAGTGGGTCTGCAAGAGTCTTCATGCAATTGCAACAAAACAGCCCAGGAACTTAAGAAAAAAAATGGGAAAAAGAAGAGAAAGGACAAGTGTTAAAAGGGCCACAACATCTGTATGATGACTTTTGAACAATGTCTAATTGATAGATGAGTAGTAGTCAAGAATTTTGTCTGCTCGTGATGGTTGCTTTCATATGTAGACGTCACTTTTTACTTCTGAGAATGGAAAGCCTACATGATCTAGTCAAGAATAAATCTAAATTGACCACCATAAATCATGAGAGATGCCTCATGATCATTGAGGAAGGTGGGGTGTTCTAGACATGAGATTGAGAGGACCACCTCAAATTGATAACGATTTAACCAAGCAATTAAATATACTTGATGGCTCCCACACAAAGAACATCAAAGAGAATGTCTAGCTTTAACTGATAACAATGAATGTCGAGAATTTCCAAACCATCAAATGTTGCTTTTAAATTGATACTGGCATAATGCAAAAGGTGCAACATGCAGAAGGTTCTAAAAGTCTCCAAAAATGTATCTGTGGTGAGGAGAATTTGATGTCATGTGGATGAGTGACGCGAAAGCATTCACACTATCTGATGCCTTTAATAGATCAATGGTTGGTGCAAGCATGGAAATATTAAAAACAATTTTGAAAGGGAAGGAGGCCAGTGGAGGTACGAGGCCTCCTATGATGTCATCTCTATAAGGAGGAACACCTTCCATTTTATTAGATGGACAATGAATGGTTTGTTGGGATGTGCAGCCCAACGGTCATTCAACCCTTCATCTCCTCCTAACTCTTCAGTTCATAGCTGAATATGAGCGTATAAGTATATGTGTATAGTTCATGTATTGTGTTGTATCATTGGTTAATATAAGATTATTCCTTGCTTTCCTGGTGGACGTAGCCATTTATGGTGAAACACGTTAAAACTCGTGTTATGTTGTTATGCTGTTATGTTATGTTGTGTGACTTCTAATTCTTTTTTTTATCTGCTCCTTTAATACCTATTGATGGTGTTTTCTGCACAGCAACAACTAAGACAAAATGCAATATTCTATCTCTCTTGAAAGGTAATCCTCAACAATAAATTACTGAAAATCACCCCAAGGTCTCTCGGGTGTCAGGTCATGACAATGCATAAACAACTCAGATAATATATGAAAATGCTGGTAATCACAACGGGACCTTACTACAAGCAAACTGTATCTCTCAATTTATCAGATTTTGCAATATAATGATCTCTAATCCTAAATCTAACCAAATGATGAAGAAATAGCAAAAGATAGGGGTGCAAAGATATGATGAAATCTAGACTATTCCTAGAATGAACAACGCAAATGATAGATATCTGGAATGGACCAATCTCAAATAACCAATTCCTGCTTAACCCACAATGCAATATCACAAGAACGGTGCAATCTTCTAAGGTATATAGATTTTCAAATCATAGACATTCATCCACAATCGAACTTAAGCACATATGAATATATGGTCCAGGTTGACTTTACCAGCCTACTACAATCAGATAGTTACTGGGAGTATAGAGCAGAGATTGCTACAAACATTCCAAATATGAAATCAGAAACATCATTCACCCCACTAAAACTAACTTACTTCTGAACACTAAACCCTAAATCTTTAAGCAATTTAAAAGATAGAACAATAAAACCATGCGAGATGAACCAACACAAGAGATTTCACCAGGAAAACCACAATGTCCTCAATTGTATTAGATCATCAAACTGTTGCAACAATTCCACTGTTCTGATTACAATACTTGCTTCAAGAAATTCACAAAATTCTCTAGCTTGATTCTATTATCTCTTTTCTAATGTCTAATATCTAACCCTTTACAATGAGGCAGGAATGCCTTTTATAGAAAATCTCAAGATATGTCGGCCCAGCCAAACATTTACAAAATAAGAATAACCGCCAAAACAAGTCGGCCTTAGAAATCAAAATAAGGCACACATTAAATGCCATATATAATCAAGGTTGGCCTTGACAAAATCCCCAATGTAGTCCGGTCCAATGCATGCCCTATGATAATAGGGAAGCACAAATCTAAAAATAGGCATTAACTGCCACTTCCCTTATCCTTATTCTGAACCGATGATCCTTGCATCCTCAAGAATGTTCTATCCAATTCGGTGACAGGTGGCAAAGGAAAAATCCTAAGCCGACACTCAATGGAGCTAATCTCCTCCTTTGACTGTTTAACAGTCTTATCCCAATCCTCCTTGTTGGCCTGGTACTTATCCATTACCACCAAGTAGGTGGCTGCATCCTCTAACTAGTGACCGGTTATAATACTCTCAGAATATAGGGCATAAACTTCATGCCACCACTCTCTTAGTTGTTCTAGACTTAGATATTTTGGGGCAATCTTCCTCCTTCCAGTCATTACCTCAAAGAATGCAATGCATTCATCATACACTGCAGTAAGATCACCATCTATTTGTTTCTTCCGTTTCTGAATCTTCTTCATGGCCTTCTGCGGCATCTACAGAGCCTCGAACCATTCCCAAGGTTCATCTAACCTAGAAGAAGGAAGAATTCCATCTGCAACCAGTTGATCCCTACCATGTCCCATGATAATCTTGGATTTCTGCAGTAAGAGGTCAATGTCTTCCTTATCTTGGGACAGCACATATTCTAGCAGTTCTTTAGCTCTGACTGCATCTTTCCGAACCGACAGGATTTCCTTAATTGTATCATCTCCCTTTATTTGCACATTCTTCAGCCAATCCACTGCGGTTTGAGCTGAAGCTTTCATTTTCTCAATTCCAGAGATAGTTTCCTTGGGCAGAAAGTCGGGAGTAGCAGAAGAAGAAGGATGGAGAGACTGACGGGGTTTCATCACTTCCTCCAAGCATTTCCTAAGTCTTTCATTCTCCTTCTTCAACTCATGCTTGGTCTGGGTCTCCTTTCTCAATCTCCCAATAATCACAGCACTAGACCCTTCATATTCCTCTATGTCCTGCTCCATGGATGCTGGTCCAAGGTTAATAGTTTGTACATTGTAATCCTGACCAATGACTTCTCCCCTAGTTTTGTCCACGACAGGGGTGGCAAAGTAGATGACCCTGTTGTTTGCTTCATCTCTCTCCACCTTTGAGACTACCTTAGCTGCCTTCTTTTTCTTTCCTTTACCAAATTTAGATAGCATTTCATCCCAATCCAAGGGAGTGTCCTCAACTACCACCTGCTTCTTCCTTGCAATCTCCTTTTCAAGCCAATCCAGGGTCTCAGGTTCTACCCGGATTTCCTCTGTTCTTGCTTCTTCCTGCTATTCTTCCGGGATTCTCTACTCTTCCTTTTCAGGTAGCTACTCACCTTGATCACCCTCTTTAATCTCCACTTCCTTCACCGGTGATGGGGCTCTAATAGGGATATCTTCCTCTTGCTAAGGCAATCCGCCTCCCCTGCCATTTTCTGGAGAATCTTCATACATCACAAGAGGAGAAGGATGCTTTTCTACCTCTTCGGCCTCGAGCTCAGCTGCTTCACCAAAGAGTACCCCTTCCTTGAATGGCTCCGCCTCTCCACTGGTTTCATGTTCCTCAACCTCCATCTCAGGTACGCTTGGTGGAGGAGAAGCAGCCTTAGATGGTTCTACATTTGTCATCTCCGAAGAAAGGTCCTTCTTTTGCATTGGCTCCTTAGGGGATGGAGTCCTTGATCTTCTCATATAGACCTTGGTCTTTTCCCCTCCTGAACTCTCTACATCTACAATAGGAGGCTCATCTTTTGAGACAACCCGACCCTTCTTCTTTGAAGTCCTGGTTGTTCTTGTCTTCTTCGGTGGTGGAGGAACATCTTCCTCTTCTGCTTTTTCCAAATATTCCTCATCAGAGGACTTACCAATCTTCAAAGTTCAACTTCTTTTCTTTCCTTTTGGCTTCCTCTTTGGTTCGGGCTCACTTTCCTTGGGGCCTCTAATCTTTATCTTTAAAGGAGATCTCTTTGCAGTTTTCCCTTTGGGGTCATCTTCCCTGGATTCCTCTGAAATCGACATAGGGTTGAGGTCTCCCATCAAATTGAAGGTACAAGTTACCTTCTCGCTCTCCAACTCCCAAATTTTATGCTTTAACCAGGAAGAGGTGAATTTCATAACGGGGACCATTAGGTCTTCCAACTCTGTAACCTCATCCTCATTCCAACTGATTTCCCCGATGGACTTGTCCTTCACAACCTCATAGGCATGATCCTGCACCAGGTTTCCATCATTTTCCAGTTGGTCCGGGATCAACTTGACATTGTACTGTCTGATTGCCTCCACAGGGAGCCTAGAATACCTCTTCTTTCTTCCTTCAAGGTCATCCTTAATGTTAGCCCAATAGTCTTTTAGGTCAGATTTATGCTGATACTCCCTAGTGGCTTTCTTCTGTGCCTCTCCTGTAATATCAAAGTTCATCCTTTTGGAGTGGAAGGAGAAACCGTATGCTGCCAATTCCTCTCTTGCAGTATGCACCGATTGGATAGAAGGACACACTTCTGCTACACCAATTTCGAGAGGGAAATCTCCACCGAAGCCTGTCTTATGCTTTTCTCTCTTTACAATGGCATCAAATTCACAAATCTACCTCACAATCTCTAACAAAATAATGTGATCAGTAGGATACCGAGGTAACCTATCTGGAGCGACCGGGCATCCATCAATTCTAAGGTAGGTGAAGGTGGGGAATTGAATGAACCAGGCCCCATAATTCTTTATCAGCCCTTTGGCTCCATCTGACAATCTCATATGTTTGGCATTCTGGAGCATCCTGGTGATATGCATTGTGAATGCATCATTGGCTCTCCGGTAGTCTTTGTGTCCTAAATGCAACTCCGGGTAAACCTCATAGACAATGTCCTGTCCGAATGTCCCTCGTGGATTCAAACCCTTGTATGGGTAGAATCTGGCTAGTACATACATGACATAAGAGGACATGGTGAACCTCTTGGTTTCCAGGACGTTCCTTAACTGTTTGTCAATTTTAGAACTAATAAACTCTGCCCAGTGATAGTTGGTTCCTTGCTCAATCTTGGTGATCACGTGGACCATCCAACTCTCTAGCACTCTGGCAGTCTTCAAACCAGCTACTCTGCTAAAAAATGTTATAGCATCATAAATGTCAGACCTGAATTTGACTCTATGTAGCTGTTTGGGGAGTTTGGAGTAGTGTGACTTTTAATTTTCCAACCAAGAGTTAATCATCTATTGAGCCTTAATTGGCTCATTCTCATAGTATGTCCTGACCAAGTCCATGTTTAGAGCACATATTGAAGGAAAATCAGGCATGGCAAAGGCCTGGGCAATGGAGACAGGACTGAAATTAGCCAGGACCCTTCCCTCGGCACTGACAACCCTTTGTGTATCAAAATCATATTGCTTGGCACATTCCAATATAAGCTCATAGCACTGGATCGCTAGAGGAAACCCTGCCACATGCACTAGCCCAGACTTCATCATGCCATTCCTTAGCACAGACAGATTCTTCTCAGCTGTCCTCTGTTTGAACTCCTCGTACCTCCAGGCCCATACATTGGTGTCTGACACCTCCGACCACACAGACGATATCTTGCTTTCTGGAAGCTGGCTCTTGATGTCCAATCTTAGTCTTTCTGCCTCTGAGATGGATGACCCCTCCATGTCACCCTTAGTCTTTCCTGTTGCAGCCTTGCTTGATTCGGCCTACATTCACAAAGGACATCATTAGTATTCAATTATTATACATATTCCAATCCAAAGGTTAACATAAAACCATATAATGCAATTAAAACCCATCACAAACTGTTAATCTTTGAAGATCCGGAGAAATAAAGCAGTCTAGGAAAACACCATAAATCGAGAAAATCTAGTCGGGGCAGAATTTCAGAGAAATCTGACCCAGACGGATTCTTGCTGCCAAAACACCATTAGTCAAATAAATCATTAATTCAACCAAAAGATCATTAGATTATCATGAAATTCATTCATTGGCAACAAGAAATAAGCATTCAACATTTGTTCCATCAATCCTATCTTTGGAAAATCGAAAAAGATAAAGCTAGACTGAGAAACCGAAAAAATTTAGATGGAATGGATTTTCGTAGACAGTTCGAAACGTTCTAGTAATTACTCCACTCCACGGAATTAGCCAAAACCGGGAAAATCCGGGTGTGCAGAAATTCCGCGGACAACACGGGAACCCGACGATCGGTGACACGCGAACCATTAACCAAATAATCATGCAATCTATTCTTCTGGGATTCTAACGGTCCTGAAATCGATGCCAATCAACAAAATTCAGGGTGCAAATAGTTTCAAGTTTTCTAAGCCCTCAAATGATGAATTCTCATGGCAGAACGATGACGCCCTAGTTTCAATAAAAAAACCTCCTGCCATGAAAACCAGGGAAAACCTCAAAGTTTAAAATTCCAACTATAATGATCACCCTATAGTACCCCGAATCCTCACAAGGCAGGGACTGGTTAAACCTCGGCGCAAGATATAAAATTATAATAGTTTAACTATTTCGAGCAAAACACCCAAACCCTAATCTTTGCCAAATATAATGAACTGCGCATCTAGAAACAAAACCCTACCCCGAACATCCCTTAACACTGACCCATCTAACATCGAATGAGTAAATACAAATACGCTAGGCACGAGTGATGAGGTTTTGAGAAAGGTCCAACGCTAATTTGATAAGAGGAAAATCGTGGCTAAACATAGGCCGACCCAAAATGACCACAAATCATCATAGAACAGTTCAATCATCATGCAAACAAATGAAAGGGCCAATGTTAACCTACCATGGATCAGCGTGAACGAAACTCGAGCTTGAAGAAGCGACTGCAAGATGAGAATTCCCTAGCAATGGAAACCTTAATCTGCACTCTACCAATTCATGCGCAAATAGCTCGAAATCGATGATAAAAGCTTGAGCAAGGAATGGACTCAGACGCCTTAGCAGCAAACAAGTGAACAATGAAGTCAAAATCCCGGAGTCTGGAAGAAACCTGGATTCGGAGAATTCAACGATAGTTAGACAATTAACCAGGGCCCGGGAAAATCCGCCAGAGTTGGAAAATCCGAGATTCAGGTGAAAACCCGGATTTTGCCTAGAACTCAATTTTAACCAACTCAAGCCTCAAGACCAGATCAAAGCCAATAAGACCAACATGTTAAGACCTTCAAACGATAAATCCAATAAAACCAAAGGCCAAAAGACATGAAAAGAGGGTCCCTACTCCAAGTGGGGCGTGTGTGCGAAAACTGCACAACAAATGGCGACTCTGCTGGGGAAATGCTCCTGAGTATTTGAATGACAAACTGGAATCAAGAGCCCTGAACTCATGGTTTCGTAGACTAGATATCCAGCCACCACCTCCATGTTGAAACAAAGAAACCCCTAGTCAGTCAAAGTTTCATATACCAGGGTCAAAGTGTGTGCACATGCATTCATTACCCCACCTCAGTTACAACAGGAACCAAACTTAGTATGAACAAGCTACATAAATATTCATACTCTAAAAGTAACCTGGATAGAGCCTCGCGGCCAGTCAGGCGTCCATAGCCCCAACGAGGTTATCGCTGTGATCCTCCTGAACATAGCTCTACTACCAGTCAGGCGTCTATAGCCCCGGTTGAGATATTCAAATCCCCCTGATAAGTTGAATTCAAACCTTTTAATTTTCAATATTTCCTCTCCCTTTTTCTCTCGCTTTTTTTTTTTGATATTTCTTCCTTTTTTTTTTACCCATTTCATTCAACCTGTGAACAGTGAAGTCCACACTCAGGGCTGAGAACCACAGTGGCACTAGAGCATAAAAGGATTTTTCACCTGTTCAAACCTTATAAGGACCTTCTGCAACTTCAGGTATATTTAACAATTAAAAGTATGAGACCCCAATATAGTCCCGTTCAAACTGACTAGAAAACTCTTTGCCTCAGCATAAGGATAAGTGACATCGGGTGGAGAGTTAGTACCATGATGTCCTGGAAGGATGATTAGAGTTTGTAAGGGAAATACTATGAACATCAAACCTACTTTGTCACCACTGCCATACAGATGCACCCAAGGATCCCAAAAGGAGGAAGAATCAAGAGCAAGAGCACCACAAACCAAAACAAAAAAAACCAAAGCGAACCTACTCTAACCAAAGCAAACAACCAAACCAAAAGGGAAACCTACTCTAACCAAACAAAACAACAAAGCAACCTAAACTAACTATATACAGGACAAGGAGCTGAAAACAGCTCAGGACTGAAAATAATGTTTCAAATACTGCCCATTGATAGGCAGTGGGATATCTTTTCCCATGAGAGTCTTCAGACGAAAGGCATTATCTCCAAGTATTTCAGCAATCTGATATGGGTCAAGCCACAATTTATCAAATTTCTCATGGTCCCCTTTCTGATCATGAGGTTTATCCCAGTATAGGACAAGGTCAAAAATCCTGAAGGCTTTAACTTTAGCCCTCCTATCAAACCATCTCTTAATTACCCCTTGATGTTTGGAAAAATTCTCAAGGGCATTGTCTCGTTTCTCCTCAAGGTGCAATAGTTCTGTCAACCTAGCCTCCCTTCTGTCCCCTTCATCATAAAACTCATTTATAAACTGTAAAGTCGGGATCTTGAGTTGGATAGGGAATACTAGTTCCAGACCATATACTAAATGATAAGGGGATGTTCCAATGGATGATTTAAGTCTTGTACGATCTGCCCAAAGGGCAAACCGAAGCTGGGTGTGCTAGTCTTTTGAGTTCTTCTCTAACAGCTTATGGATAACAGTCAATAGGTTCTTATTAGAGGATTCTGCTAAGCCATTTCCCTGGGGGTAATAATTGGACACAAACATCACAATAATGCCATGATCAAAAGCCCAATTTAAAAATTTTAAAGATGCGAAAGCAAGACCATTATCACAGACAACAACAATAGGGCATCCAAACCGATTAAGAATAGCAGATTCTAAGAAATCAATGACTACCTCAGATGTACATTGCCTACAAGCAAAAGCTTTAGTCCATCTTGTAAAATAATTAGTAATAGTGAGAATGTAGCTGTGTCCTGCAGAAGATGGTGGGTTGATGGGACCTATGAAGTCCATTCCCCACTAAGCAAAAGGTCTTACCTCAGTGACCGATTGGAGCAGAAGAGCTGCATACCTTTCTCTTGTTGCTGCAGTCTGGAAAGTGTGACAGGTCCGTACATGATGGTGAACATCTTTGAACAGTGTAGGCCAGTAATACCCTGCCCTCAAGATCTGGTTTACTGTGGTAATTGCGGAGCCATGACCAGTACCATATTTCTCATGAAATTCATTCATCACTCTTTCAGCTTCTTATTTCCCGAGACACCTCAAATAAATGCCTTCATGATTTTTCTTATACAGAACAACTCCTTTCAACATGAAAACATCACTCTTCAATCGTAAAGCTCTCCTCTGAACAGCATTAAGATGACTTGGAGGTCGTTGATTCAACAAATAATACACTAGGTCATCATACCAGCCATCTGGAGAAACCTCTTCAATATTGTAGTTCTGAATAGACAATTCAGGGCCTACTTCTGCCATAGTCTGAGTGAGTCCCTGTCCTCTCACCAACTTCATGGGCTGGATCTCAATATCATACTCTTGTAGCATTGTCACCGATTTAGCTCTACGCTCACCTAATTCATTCTACATTAGGAGTAACTTAACTGCAGAGTCTGGAACAATTGCATACATCTTATTTCTGAGGATGTAATGCCTGAATTTCTTTACTGCTCTGACCAGGGCATACACCTGCTTCTCCACACTTAGATATTTCAACTCAGCATCTTTTAACAGTGCACTCATAAAAGCAATAGGATGCTCATTTCCCTCATCAGTCTTTTGAGTTAGCATTCCAGCATATGAGTGGTCTGAAGCAAATGAATAGATGTAAAAGGGCTTGCTGTAATCGGGACTTACCAATACTGGAGCATCAGAAATGGCTCTTTTGATCTCTGCAAAAGCTTCCTTTGCTTCTGTAGTCCATTCGACCTTGGCATCTTGTTTCAACATTGCATTTAACGGTTTAACAATTTCAGCAAATCCAGTAATAAATTTTCTGACGAAGTTGATCTTACCAAAGAAGGACTTCATCTCCTTTTTGCTAGCAGGTGGCTGAATCTTCAATATTGCCTCCACTCTTTCTGGATCAATAGCAATTCCCTTTTCTGATATCACATGTCCTAGTAACTTTCCTTCTGTTACTCCGAAAATACACTTCTTAGGATTCAGGGATATGCCAAATTCTCTGCACTTTTGAAATACTTTACGCAAATCTGAGATGTGATCCCCTCTGTTCTTGGAGAAAACAGTCAGGTCATCCATATAAATGATGATGCATTTGCCTATGATATCCTTAAAGGCGATATCCATAGCTCTTTGAAACATGGCCCCTGCATTAATAAGTCTGAATGACATCCTCCTGTAGGCAAAGGTACCCCATTTGGTTGTGAAAGCAGTCTTGTGCCTGTCCTCATACTGAACCATCACTTGATTGTACCCTGAATAACCGTCCAGAAAGGACATCATCTGAGATCCATTGACCACTTGAAGCACTTCATCCAAAGAGGGAACTGGATAATTATCTTTTTCTGATGATCTATTTAAATTCCTGAAATCGACACAGATCCTAATTTCTCCATTCTTTTTTCTTACTGGAACCAGGTTGGCTACCCATGTCAAATGCCTGACAGGAAATATGATTCTGGCAGATAGTAATTTTTGAACTTCCTTCTGTATGACTGGTTCCAACAATGCGTTGATAGGTCTCTGTCTCTGTCTGAAAGGCTTGGCACCTGGCTTCAAGGGTATAGTATGAGTTATGATTAACGTATCATAAGTCTTTAAATCCTCATAACCCTAGGCTACTATATCTGGAAAGTTGTGTAAGGCTTCAATTATTCCTTGTCTTTCTTCTAGAGTGCATACCTTGCCTATGAAAATATTCTTAACATTGTCCGCAGTTCCTAAATTGTGAGTGTCACACTGTCCACTGATTGATTCTTTCTTCGACTCTCATTCTTGATCTCTGATTTTATCCATATCAAAAATTCGCTCTAACTGTACCATTCCCCTTGGAATAGTATTAGACTTTAGATTCATCACACTTTCTAAATCTAGTTCCGCTTCCTGTGGTTCCACTTCATCAATGATTTGAGAAGCAAAGACATCTGTATTTGTGATGAAGTCAAGAATGTGCTTGTCATTTTCAAACATCTGAAAGTTAGTAACATTGTCTGGGACTGACGACACAGGAGTCAATTCTACAGTGAATTTCTTCAATCCTGACAGAGACAAAGGCTGCAGAGTGCTTCTGCCTGAGCCAGAGAATCAGCTGTTTGATTTTTCCGCCGTGGTATTAGCTGAATGTTGAAGGCATCAAACCCCTCAATGAGGTCCCATACTCTATGCCTATAATTAGTCATTCTCCTATCGTGGCATGAATATTGTCTCCTTACTTGTTTAACTACTAACTCAGAATCACCAAAGACTTGCAGAATCTTGACCTTTTTCTTAAGTGCCATAAGAAGTCCATGAATTAATGCTTCATACTCTGCCAAATTATTTGTACAGTGAAATTGAAGTCTATGGGCGTCGAAGAAATTCTTACCTTTTGGATTGATCAATTCAAACACTGCCCCAGCTCCATGCTTGGACTTGGATCCATCAAACCTGAGGGTCCAACATTTATCAGTGGTAGTCCTCTTCATCACATCCTTTGGCTTAATACTGTTGGATAGTCTTTCAGATGACACAGACTCCTTTCCTTGATATCCTTCCTGAGGATTCTATATATCTGTTTTATCTACCAGGGTTGGATTCATACCCTTCTGTACTTTTTTTACCGCTGTTTGGCACAAACAACACTCTAGCTCTGAGTGAGAAGCATTATGAACTCTACACCAATTGGGTAAGAGTAATTCTTCAAAGCTTGTCCTTCTACCAAGATGCATTTGATTTTCAATGCATTGCTTGATGAATTCTTAAAAGCTATCTAATAGACTGATCTGATTATCTTCGGTTTCTTCTTCTTCCTCCACTGATTTTGTCAAAACAGTAACAGGGCTAGATCCTGTTTCTGCATCGATAGGCATCATGTGTACCATCAATAGCTCCTCTGAGTCTGACTCCTCATATGGTGTTGACAATATATAGTTTCCCATGCCAACTTCTGATATCAGAACTTCTGTTGAAGTCTTTTGGTATTCTGTGATCATGTATTTCATTCTTGGCTCCCTCTCAATCCTGATCTGATTGGGCACTCCCTTCCAGGCAAGCCACATGTGAGAATGATCAGTAGACAAATATCCATTCAAAGCCATAGTAAAATATCTTCCTAGAATCAAACCATACGCATCAGGGATATCAGCTACCTGAATATTGATAATCTATTGAATTCTTGGATCTGAAGCTACCTGCATATGAATCATATTTAACTCTCCCACCACGTTCACTTCAGTTCTATCCAACTGAGTCACCTTCTTCTGAGAGTCAGCAGGTGTAATTCCAAGAGCTCTACAAACTCTAAATGGCATCACATTGGTGGAAGCACCGAAATCTAATAAACAATTATGCAGATTCTTACCAAATATACGTACAAAAATCAGAAATGGTAGGGTTTCTGTCTTCCCTTGAAACAAAGTGGGCTAGGTATCAACTTGAGCCACTTGAGTCTTATCCTTTTCTTTTCCTTTATCTCCAGGGGGCAAGTTAGTCCGATTTTGTGTCTTTTCAAGCTGGGAACTAGAAGTCTGGCTGATACACTCACCAAAAGGTTTATCCAAAGACATTGAATGTGCATCATAGGTACCTAAAACAACCTTTCTAATTGCAGGGAACCTTAATAACTCAAATGATGAAAGATTTACCTTTAATTTCTTGAACTCCTCAGCAACATATGAAGCCATCTGCTCTTCACTCATATCAGTGGAGACGTCCTTAGAAAGTTCCTCTACCTTATCCTTGCTTATTTGAACAACCTTTTCTTTATGTGAGTCAGTTTGAACTTGTCTCTCCTTTGAGAGATACTGCTTGGAAACATGTGGATAAGATAGATTATTGCTAGCATTAGGATCTGGAGGGGTGCTGAAGTTGTTAGGAGGGATGGAGGTTGTAAAGGGTCCCCTAGCCTGTGGACATCTATGGGGCATATCTCTCAAACCTTGCCTCTAGAACATTTATACTTCTTCAACATAAGCCTCTTCCTGATCAAGGGGGCCATTATCATTCATTGTTTCTTCATTGAATAGCTGAGCCACTTCATCCCTATTACAAATTTGATCTATTTTCCCTTCCTGAAAATCAGATTCTTCCTCTGGTACATTTTCCTTACTTGCTGGAAAGGGAGCGTGATTTAATACCAGTACAGGAGAATCATAAGGATTGGAGGGAACAATCTCCTGCCCATTAGCATTATTCTCTACCTCATACTAAAAAATGGAGGCTGCAGTTTAGAATTTTAGACACTCCAATTTTGAATGTTGACTGGTCTTATGAAGCCTGCACCATCCTGACAGGGCAGCCTTTGCCAAATATACACCACTGGAAGGCTTTTCTTGACTGACTGGCTGACTTGCAGATTGGTTGATAGGTTGATCCAATGGGGTGGGGACTCCTCCATTATTGGGTCTCATATTCCATGTTCTGCTTTGTCCTTGTGGTTGCCTCTTATCAAATCCAGATCCACTACTTTGGCCTCTATCAAAATTTTGTCTCCTATCATTATTGTAGTTTCTATCATTGTTGTAACCCCTATCCTGATTATATCCCCTGTCATTATGGAATCCTCTCTCATTACACTGTCCTCTGTCAAAACTCTGTCCTTGTGAAAAATCCCTGTTCTGATTGGACTGCATAGTTTTCTGGGTAGCTTGCAGTTGACTATTTTGATTCCTTAGGTAGGTCACCTCTAGATTCAACTTCTTTATCTGTTCAGCCATTTCATCAATCCTCTCCCTATTTGGATCTCGATAAGGAAGCTGATTTAGATTACTCTGAGGAGAAGCATGCATTGTAGCAGATCCCATAGATTGATGCAACACCTCAGAATTTTGCAAATAAGTAGGGAAACTATTTGGCTGTGACTGATACATAGGATGATTAACCTAATGTTGAGGGAAGTTCGTCATAGGGGAGACCTGGCTCATGGGATGACTAGGGTGTGGTACCATAGGTAATTGAGGAACTAGATTCATAATTGGAGTGTGATTGGTAAGTGTCTGATTTACTGCCTGAACCTGATTGGGATGTGCAACTGGTCCTAAAGAAGGCAACGGCCCAGTTATATGTTGCCTTAGATTTGTGCTAAGCTTAACAGCTTCTGTGTAAGCATCAGTTAGGGTAGCAGGAGGATTAGGTCTCCACTTCAAAAAAGTTGTTGTTAGGCTATCTAGAGCTTCATAATAGACTCCCAAGGCTGTATTATTATCTAAAACATATGGGTCTTGCAATCTGGTGTATGCACGGTGGAACCTATTATTGAAGCTAGATATTGGTTCATTGACCTCTCTCTTGACTCTAGTGAATTGCAAATATAATTCATTGGCACTGATAGGTATTCTGAACTTTTGTAAGAAGGCAGTCTCAAGATCATTCCAATTAAGAATTGAGCCAGAAGGGAGGTGATTGTACCAGTAAAAGGCCTCTTCTCCTAATGAATAAGGGAACAACCTATAGGGAACATCCTTGTGAACAATCCCTCTATCTTTGAGACAAGTTTGAAAGATCCTTATATGCTCTTCTGCAGTCCTGTTTGGGTCATTGATATGGAACTTTGAGCAAAAGTGCTCAGGGTTTTTGGGCATTACATTGTAAGCATTGAAAGACAAAGGGGATGGATTATTAGCTAGGAAAGCCATTGGAAAAAGCGGGGTTGGTGGTTGTGGTTGGTTAATGACAGGCTGAGGTTGTTGAATGGGAACTGCTTCAGGGATGGGTATGGCCTCAACCTCTGGATGCGAAGATATGGATGATCCTGGTGAAGGGATAGGTGATGACGATTCTCCCCTTTCTTGAGTGCTCCTTCACCTAGGGGGAACTGTAATTCTTGCAAATCTTCCTCTCCTATGGTAGATCTGGTGTTTCTCCTATATCTCTCAGAAGAGATGGCGTTCAAGAAACGATCCAGTGTGCTCATTCAAGCCCTCCCTCTAGCGCCAATCTGTTGATGGTGTTTTCTGCACAGCAACAACTTAGACATAATGCAATATTCTATCTCTCTTGAAAGGTAATCCTCAACAATAAATTACTGAAAATCACCCCAAGGTCTCTCGGGTGTCAGGTCATGACAATGCATAAACAACTTAGATAATATGTGAAAATGCTAGTAATCACAAAGGGACCTTACTACAAGCAAACTATATCTCTCAATTTATCAGATTTTGCAATATGATGATATCTAATCCTAAATATAACCAAATGATGAAGAAATAGAAAAAGATAGGGGTGCAAAGATATGATGAAATCTAGACTATTCCTAGAATGAACAACGTAAATGATAGATATCTGGAATGGACCAATCTCAAATAACTAATTCCTGCTTAACCCACAATGCAATATCACAAGAACGGTGCAATCTTCTAAGGTATATAGATTTTCAAATCATAGACATTCATTCACAATCGAACTTAAGCACATATGAATATATGGTCCAGGTTGACTTTACCAGCCTACTACAATTAGATAGTTAATGGGAGTATAGACCAGAGATTGCTACAAACATTCCAAATATGAAATCAGAAACATCATTCACCCCACTAAAACTAACTTACTTCTGAACACTAAACTCTCAATCTTTAAGCAATTTAAAAGATAGAACAATAAAACCATGCGAGATGAACCAACACAAGAGATATCACCAGGAAAACCACAATGTCCTCAATTGTATTAGATCATCAAACTGTTGCAAAAATTCCACTGTTCTGATTACAATACTTGCTTCAAGAAATTCACAAAATTCTCTAGCTTGATTCTATTATCTCTTTTCTAATGTCTGTTATCTAACCCTTTACAATGAGGCAGGAATGCCTTTTATAGAAAATCTCAAGATATGTCGGCCCAGCCAAACATTTACAAAATAAGAATAACCGCCAAAACAAGTCGGCCTTAGAAATCAAAATAAGGCACACATTAAATGCCATATATCATCAAGGTCCGCCTTGACACAATCCCCAATGTAGTCTGGTCCAATGCATGCCGTATGATAATAGGGAAGCACAAATCTCAAAATAGGAATTAACTGCCATTTCCCTTATCCTTATTCTGAGCCGATGATCCTTGCACCCTCAAGAATGTTCTATCCAATTCGGTGATAGGTGGCAAAGGAAAAATCCTAAGTCGACACTCAATGGAGCTAATCTCCTCCTTTGGCTATTTAACAGTCTTATCCCAAATCCTCCTTGTTGGCCTGGTACTTATCCATTATCGCCAAGTAGGTGGCTGCATCATCTAACTAGTAACTAGTTATAATACTCTCAGAATCTGGGGCATAAACTTCATGCCACCACTCTCTTAGCTATTCTAGACTCAGATATTTTGGGGCAATCTTCCTCCTTCCAGTCATGACCTCAAAGAATGCAATGCATTCATCATACACTGCAGTAAGATCACCATCTATTTGTTTCTTCCATTTCTGAATCTTCTTCATGGCCTTCTGCCGCATCGACAGAGCCTTGAACCATTCCCAAGGTTCATCAAACCTAGAAGAAGGAAGAATTCCATCTACAACCAGTTGATCCCTAACATGTCCCATGATAATCTTTGATTTTTGCAGTAAGAGGTCAATGTCTTCCTTATCTCGGGACAACACATATTCTAGCAGTTCTTTAGCTCTGACTGCATCTTTCCGAATCGACAGGATTTCCTTAATTGTATCATCTCTCTTTATTTGCACATTCTTCAGCCAATCCACTGCGGTTTGAGCTGAAGCTTTCATTTTCTCACTTCCAGAGATAGTTTCCTTGGGCAGAAAGCCAGGAGTGGCAGAAGAAGGATGGAGAGACTGCAGGGGTTTCATCGCTTCCTCCAAGCATTTCCTAAGTCTTTCATTCTCCTTCTTCAACTCATGCTTGGTCTGGGTCTCCTTTCTCAATCTCCCAATAATCACAGCACTGGACCCTTCATATTCCTCTAAAAACCTGCTCCATGGATGCTAGTCCAAGGTTAATAGTTTGTACATTGTAATCATGACCAGTGACTTCTTCCCTAGTTTTGTCCGTGGCAGGGGTGGCAATGTGGATGACCCTATTGTTTGCTTCATCTCTCTCCACCTTTGAGACTACCTTAGCTGCCTTCTTTTTCTTCCCTTTACCAATTTTAGACAACATTTCACCCCAATCCAAGGGATTGTCCTCAACTACCACCTGCTTCTTCCTTACAATCTCCTTTTCAAGCCAATCCAGGGCCGCAGGTTCTACCCGGATTTCCTCTGTTCTTGCTTCTTCTTGTTGTTCTTCCAGGATTCTCTACTCTTCCTTTTCAGGTAGCTACTCACCTTGATCACCCTCTTCAATCTCCACTTCCTTCACCGGTGATGGGGCTCTAACAGGGATATCTTCCTCTTGCTAAGGCAATCCGCCTCCCCTACCATTTTTCGGAGAATCTTCATACATCACAAGAGGAGAAGGATGCTTTTCTACCTCTTCGGCCTCGAGCTTAGCTGCTTCACCAAAGAGTACCCCTTCCTTGAATGGCTCCGCCTCTCCACTAGTTTCATGTTCCTCAACCTCCGTCTCGGGTACGCTTGGTGGAGGAGAAGGAGCCTTAGATGGTTCTACATTTGTCATCTCCGAAGAAAGGTCCTTCTTTTGCATTGGCTCCTTAGGGGATGGAGTCCTTGATCTTCTCATATAGACCTTGGTCTTTCCCCCTCCTGAACTCTCTACATCTACAATAGGAGGATCATCTTTTGAGACAACCTGACCCTTCTTCTTTGAAGTCCTGGTTGTTCTTGTCTTCTTCGGTGGTGGAGGAACATCTTCCTCTTTTGCTTTTTCCAAATCTTCCTCATCAGAGGACTTACCAATCTTCAAAGTCCAACTTCTTTTCTTTCCTTTTGACTTCCTCTTTGGTTCGGGCTCACTTTCCTTGGGGCCTCTAATATTTATCTTGAAAGGAAAGCTCTTTGCAGTTTTCCCTTTGGGGTCATCTTCCCTGGATTCCTCTGAAATCGACATAGGGTTGAGGTCTCCCATCAAATTGAAGGTATAAGTTACCTTCTCGCTCTTCAACTCCCAAATTTTGTGCTTTAACCAGGAAGAGGTGAATTTCATAACGGGGACCATTAGGTCTTCCAACTCTGTAACCTCATCCTCATTCCAACTGATTTCCCCGATGGACCTGTCCTTCACAGCCTCATAGGCATGATCCTGCACCAGGTTTCCATCATCCTCCAGTTGGTTCGAGATCAACTTGACATTGTACTATCTGATTGCCTCCATAGGGAGCCTAGAATATCTCTTCTTTCTTCCTTCAAGGTCATCCTTAATGTTAGCCCAATAGTCTTGTAGGTTAGCTTTATGCTGGTACTCCCTAGTGGCTTTCTTCTGTGCCTCTCCTATAATATCAAAGTTCATACTTTTGGAGTGGAAGGAGAAACCGTATGTTGACAATTCCTCTCCTGCAGTATGTGCCGATTGGATAGAAGGACACACTTTTGCTACACCAATTTCGAGAGGGAAATCTCCACCGAAGCCTGTCTTATGCTTTTCTCTCTTTACAATGGCATCAAATTCACAAATCTACCTCACAATCTCTAACAAAATAATGTGATCAGTAGGATACCGAGGTAACCTATATGGAGCGACCGGGCATCCATCAATTCTAAGGTAGGTGAAGGTGGGGAATTGAATGAACCAGGCCCCATAATTCTTTATCAGCCCTTTGGCTCCATCTGACAATGTCATATGCTCGGCATACTGGAGCATCCTGGTGATATGCATTATGAATGCATCATTGGCTCTCTAGTAGTCTTTGTGTCCTAGATGCAACTCCGGGTAAACCTCATAGACAATGTCCTGTTCGAATGTCCCTTGTGGATTCAAACCCCTGTATGGGTAGAATCTGACTAGTACATACATGACATAAGAGGACATGGTGAACATCTTGGTTTCCAGGACGTTCCTTAACTGTTTGTCAATTTCAGAACTAATAAACCCTACCCAGTGATAGTTGGTTCCTTGCTCAATCTTGGTGATCACGTGGACCATCCAACTCTCTAGCACTCGGACAGTCTTCAAACCAGCTACTCTGCTAAAAAATGTTATAGCATCATAAATGTCAGACCTGAATTTGACTCTATACAGCTATTTGGGGAGTTTGGAGTAGTGTGACTTTGGCTTTTCCAACCAAGAGTTAATCATCTGTTGAGCCTTAATTGGCTCATTCTCATAGTATGTCCTGGCCAAGTCCATGTTTAGAGCACATATTGAAGGAAAATTAGGCATGTCAAAGGCCTGGGCAATGGAGACAGGATTGAAATTAGCCAGGACCCTTCCCTCGGTACTGACAACCCTTTGTGTATCAAAATCATACTACCTGGCACATTCCAATATAAGCTCATAGCACTGGATCGCTGGAGGAAACCCTGCCACATGCACTAGCCCAGACTTCATCATGCCATTCCTTAGCACAGACAGATTCTTCTCAGCTGTCCTCTGTTTGAACTCCTCGTACGTCCAAGCCCCTACATTGGTGTCAGAAATCTCCAACCACACGGACGATATCTTGCTTTCTGGCAGCTGGCTCTTGATGTCCAATCTTAGTCTTTCTGCCTCTGAGATGGATGACCCCTCCGTGTCACCCTTAGTCTTTCCTGTTGCAGCCTTGCTTGATTCCGCCTACATTCACAAAGGACATCATTAGTATTCAATTATTATACATATTCCAATCCAAAGGTTAACATAAAACCATATAAAGGAATTAAAACCCATCACAAATTGTTAATCTTCGAAGATTCGGAGAAATAAAGAAGTCCGGGAAAACACCGTAAACCGAAAAAATCCAGTCGGGGCAGAATTTCGGAGAAATCTGACCCAAACGGATTCTTGCTGCCGAAACACCATTAGTCAAATAAATCATTAATTCAACCAAAAGATCATTAGATTATCATGAAATTCATTCATTGGCAACAAGAAATAAGCATTCAGCATTTGTTCCATCAATCCTATCGTTGGAAAATCGAAAAAGATAAAGCCAGACTGGGAAACTGGAAAAATCTAGATGGAACGGATTTTCGCGGACAGTTCGAAACGTTTCGGTAATTACTCCACTCCGCGAAATTAGCCAAAACCGGGAAAATTCGGGTGTGCAGAAATTCCGCGGACAACACGGGAACCCGACAATCGGTGACACGCGAACCATTAACCAAACAATCATGCAATCTATTCTTCTGGGATTCTAACGGTCCTGAAATCGACGCCAATCAACAAAATTCAGGCTGCAAATAGTTTCAAGTTTTCTAAGCCCTCAAATGACGAATTCTCATGGCAGAACGATGATGCCCTAGTTTCAATAAAAGAAACCTCCCACCATGAAAATGAGGGAAAACCTCGAAGTTTAAAATGCCAACTATAACGATCACCCTATAGTACCCCGAATCCTCACACGGCAGGGACCGGTTGAACCTCGGCACAAGATATAAAATTATAATAGTTTAACCATTTCGAGCAAAACACCCAAACCCTAATCTTCGCCGAATATAATGAACTATGCATCTAGTAACAAAACCCTACCTCAAACGTCCCTTAACACTGACCCATCTAACATCAAATGAGTAAATACAAATACGCCAGGCACGGGTGATGAGGTTTTGAGAAAGGTCCAACCCTAATTCGATAAGAGGAAAATCGTGGCTAAACATAGGCCGACCCAAAATGACCACAAATCATCATAGAACAGTTCAATCATCATGCAAACAAATAAAAGGGCCAATGATAACCTACCATGGATCAGCGTGAATGAAACTCGAGCTTGAAGAAGCGACTGCGAGACCAGAATGCCCTAGCAATGGAAACCTTAATCTGCACTCCACCAATTCACGCGCAAACAGCTCGAAATCGATGATCAAAGCTTGAGCAAGGAATGCACTCAGACGCCTTAGCAGCAAACAAGTGAACAATGAAGTCAAAATGTGGCCTAAAAGGTTTTAAATCCACCCACATATGCGTCTGAGCAATGGTACCCTAGGCATTAATGAATGAAAAGACGCGTCTGACAAATCCGGAAACCCGAGCCCGGGATGGAATTTTGGAAAATCCCAAGACACACGGAAATCCGGACAGACACAAATTTCACGGAAAGGTAGAAACCAGGAATATAACGAAGTCAGGGAAAACCACACATCCCGAGAAAATCCGCCGGAAGCGGAAAATCCCGGAGTCTGGAAGAAACCCGGATTTGGAGAATTCAACGATAGTTAGACAATTAACCAGGGCCCGAGAAAATCCGCTGGAGCTGGAAAATCCCGGATTCAGGTGAAAACTCAGATTTTTCCTAGAACTCAATTTTAACCAACTCAAGCCTCAAGACCAGATCAAAGCCAATAAGACCAACATGTTAAGACCTTCAAATGATAAATCCAATAAAACCAAAGGACAAAAGACATGAAAAGAGGGTCCTTACTCCAAGTGGGGTGTGTGTGCGAAAACTGCACAACAATACCCAACATGGTTCGCATGAATTTTTATCCTACTTATAATTTCTAAGGGAGAAACAAGTGTGAAGCCAATCACAAAAGAGCGCTCAGACCCACATGAACAAGAAATTTGTGAGTGACATATTTATAAAGGTGATGAATGGAACATTGAAGGATCCTTTGAAAGAGGTGAAGAATTACCCAATTTTGTAGAATGAGGAATCATGAATAACATCAAGGCATTGAAAACTAAAAGGGGCTTGCTAAAGCATCATGACATTCACAACTCATGTTTTGAGTTGTGTTGACCATAAAAGTGATATAGAACTTGAAGAGGATGAATCTAGGGATTGGTGGGTCCAAAGAAACCAACTGAAAAGATAACCTTGTGAATCCATCAAGGATAATCTGGATTACTTGAAGGGAGTGTGCAAAACATACTATATTTCTAATGACTTGCCAAAGCATCTTGCTTGAAAGATGGAGATCTCATAACATTATCCATGAAGTTTGAAGTCACACTATTAGG
Source organism: Sequoia sempervirens (assembly GCA_007258455.2). Lineage (NCBI taxonomy): Eukaryota > Viridiplantae > Streptophyta > Pinopsida > Cupressales > Cupressaceae > Sequoia > Sequoia sempervirens. The sequence continues at coordinate 30,046 of VDFB02338431.1, forward strand.
ATAGTATCATGTTCACAAGAAGCCTCTTTTTCTTCTTGAGTTGAAAATATGTTTAATATTGTATGTGCCACTTCTATCTTTTGATTCATTAGAGGAGTAGGTTTTAGTTAGTCCAAAGCCATGCTTAGAAAGGTGATGTGGGCTATGGTAGCTCAATATTTTAAGTTGTGAACATTCATTTGAGTGAAAAAAAAATAGAAAGTGGGGAGGGAAAGACATAAGGGAAATGCCTATGGAGACCAAGCTAAATAGGTGACAAATAGTATCTCACAAGGCAAAATGATTCCCTTGGGCAACAAGCTCTTGATAGGTTTTTTTTTTAACTATTCAAGGGTATTAATCTCATTGTTGAGGCAGTGAGACCCAAGGGACATTTGAATTATGTGTATCCTTCTTTAAAGATCACTAATAACTATACAATCTTGTTAGTCAAGCTAGGTACTTGCATTTATGCTCTTGATATTAGGATAGAAATGCCTAGGTTGTATCATCCAATGTGAGGAAACTAGCTGCTTAAAAAGGGTCAAAGGCCAAAGGGTACGAACCAACATCCTCATTTGTGTACCAATTCTTTGAGATGGCCTTAGTTGATATAATAAAATATAAATAAACAAATATCTCAAAGGAGATAAAAATGTGAATAAAAATAGAGAATTATAGGTTGTTGTGGGGTAAAAGTACAAAGCTGTCACACTTTCAGCCAACTTATCAGCACAACCGAATTTAAGTATTTCTAACTAAAAATTGATTTTGGTCAAACATATGATCTAGTAAGATTCATTCTAGCTAAGTTATATATGTCCACAACTTTTCCAACTAAAATTGTTAGATAAATGCATATGTAGCACAATTTGAAGTCAATTTACTGAAAAAATTGAATTATTTGAAAAACTTGATGTTTCGACAACTCTCAGTCATGTGTAAATAACACTTTAAAAAAAATATAAAAATACCCTTTTGTAGATTCATAAGTGTAGTTTATATATATATATACTATTATTTATATTTATATTTTTTCTTTTACTAAAAGTAGGTCATCAACACAAAAATATTAGGCTAATTACCATACCAAGAAAAATACTAAAACTTATTAAAAAAATTCGAAAAAAATATGATGCACCAGATAAAAGAATCTATATCAAGATAGTATAATTTTTTTTATATTTTAGATAAATAATCAATATAAAAGTTAACGTAGAATGGAAACAGTTGTGTTTTAGTACACACACATTTTAATATTTCTAAGTTAAATTTATATATTTATCAAAATTGAAAAATAAAATATCCATGCACTAAAGTTTAAAGTTACAAATACACAAAATTTTTGAAGGAAAAATAATAAAATTTACTGTATAAAGATTGATGTCTCATGTAACTTCATTTTTCAACATTTTATGAGCAACAAAATTGTTGACTTGTAAATTTATAAATACAAACATAAAATATACTAAAAATTTCACATTTTATTAGTTTACACCATTTCAAAATTCAAAACATATATGCCACTTTTTAGTGATTCAAGTTTAAAAGTTGGATCAATGTTGGTTGTTTCCTTTATAAAGTGTGACATACCTTTGTGATTTTACCCTATGGACAAATATTGGAGGGGACCACTTACAATTCTAGTTGAGTTGACAAAAATATCAGATCTTCTAAGTTTAAGGGATCTTTATTTTCTTTTCTCAAAAAAAAACATAGAACCAAGGGAAAAGATATTTCATTTCTTCATTGTGAGTTAGATTGGTTGTCAAGTTATCCTATGAATAGGAAAGAAAGAGGAACTTCAAAAAGCTTTAAGAGAAGAGACAAAGAGGGTTCCTAATGCTCATGGACAAGAAACGAAGGGTACTGAGTCACTTGTGGGTTCAATACTTCATGGTCATGATCACCACTTACTAGATGCATTGAAAATATAAAGATATGCACCCATTTATTTTATTTGGTACCTTACAAGATCTAATCAATAGGGATCTTAAGTGTCAAAAACATGATTTTGAGTTACAAGTGTGTGAGAAACTCTAAATAATGTTAGATTCCTTTTCTATTCTAAACCTAAAACTAAAAGGAACTAAAAGCATGCTATTGCTACCACAAACGATGATGCAAAATGAAAACGACTTTAACATCTAACCTATTCTATACTAACTAGACATGGAAAAGGGAAAGAAGGAGGATAAGGGTTCAAATGGAGATATGATTCAAATAAATGGAGAAGAGTAGGCGAGGGAGCTTCAAATAGGGGCAACTTGTTAACCTTTCCTATAGAAAATTACCAATCCTCCTTCATGAACAAGTAGACATTTGTGGTGGGGTTATCTCAACATACTCTCCACATGATTTCACTTGTGAAAAATAACATTATCTAGCATTTGCGTCCCATTTACATTCAATGCTCACAATTAATACACTTTGGTTTGAGGGGCATAAGAAAACAAATGCACACTCCATATGGATTTCTATACTTTTGAGAGGGATTATTAAGTATGTTCAATTGTTTGATATAGCATATTTATTGTATGTATATGCATAGCATATGTTTTATTTTGATTGTAATGTGTAGTAGCTTCTCTTGGTGCACAATGAATTTATAATCCACTGGATTAAGCACTAGTCCTAGAATTTTATGATCAACCGTACTCTCAAAATGAAAAAAAAATCACCTATAGTTTAAGAGTAGGTTAGTAGTATGTATGCACCTTGTGATTCAATGATTCATCTAGGGAAGCATCTACAATGATCCATAATAGTTCTTATCCTAAGGAATCATGTTTTGCATACCTTCATCTTGCATTTGAGCAATGATGTCTTTATTAGCTTAATACAAGTTTCATGTGCAATAGATTAGTATTTGGTAAAGTGGCAACCTTTGGGGCCAAGAGTACATTAGATACAAACACCCTCTTAGGTCTACTTGAGCCTAAATTGAAGGAGATAAGTTTCACTCTCAACAATTATCCTTAAGTCAATCACATTTTGTTGATGATATGATCAATTCCCCTTCATGATGACATTTCTCTAGCCCTAAAGTGGACCAATTCCTCTAGGAGTATGGGTGGTAACTTTGGTACTATCCAAAAGGTGTTGACACAAACCTAATGACCTCAAAATAATTTGGTCAACTAAATATTAATACAATTTATATTCTTTTTGTGATCCAACTTATCCTCTTTTCACTTATCTTTGCATGAACGTGGTAGTTCCTCACACTAGAGTGAATTACAAATACACACACCTTGTTGTGGAAGACTAGATGCCAAAAGTACTTTAAAGACTTCATAAGAGAATAATCTTATTTCTCTAGAAACATGTCTATTTCTTCATAGCCCTTAATATTTAAACTCATAAATTTTGTCAAATGCTCATCTCCATTTTTATCCTTTTGAGTAATGTTAAAGTTTCTCTATTATGGTTAGTGTTGAAGGCATAGAGAATTAAATCCTGTAAAAAATTGAGGCATACTTCCCACTTACAAAAGACTCTTTCATATGGGCATCCATTGGAAGATGGCATAATAATTATTCATTAGTAACATGATCAATTTTATGAAGCTAGTAAAGTTAGAAATAAAATTTGTTAGGAAAGATCATAATATTTTTTATTTGGTTAGGGATATTTCATTAATAGCCTTCACATAATCATGTTTTATTGCTAGACCATCATTGGAAACCATGTGTCAAAAAAACTTACCTTCCAAAATTAAAAAAAGATATTTCCTTGGGTTGAGGCAAATGTTGAAGTCACACCATCATTGGAATACTTCCTACAAGTGGGAAATATGTTCATTAGGTGTCTTTGAGAATACTATGATATTATCTAAGTATACAATAATACACTCATTTATGATACCTTTGAATGCAATGTCTATAGTACTTTGAAAGGTGGCACTAGTATTCGTGAAATCAAAAGGCATCTACTTGTGGGAAAACATGCCCAATTTGATGGGGAATGTAGCCTTAAACTAACTAGAATCCTCATCCATACTTGATTATAGTTGGATAAACCATCCAAAAATGACTATATATTATTGAACCAACTACCCTTTATTTAATGTGATCCATTGGGGTTGAGATAGTGATATGAGGTGATGCCTAATTAAGATCATGAGAGTCTATACAAAAATCAATATTACTATTCTTCTTTTTAATAGGCATAAGATTAGAGACCCATATAGAATGCTTGATAGTGAATATGATATTTTCTTTGATCATCTTGGTGAGCTCTTTTTATATTATGGGTTCAATGTGTGGGTTCATTGGTCACTATTTTTGTCACATTAGTCATGTGAGGGGTTAAGATTTAATAGTATATGATGTATGAAATCCCTATCATTCACCTTGAGTTTTCATAGGACCGAGTGCACAAATCTTCAAATTCATGAGAGAGGGTTACAAAGGAATTCTCAAAATCATTTGATAATATTTTTGGTTCCAATTGTAGCATCATAAATTGTGCTCCCTAAAGGTGAAAGCATAATTTCATTCTTTATTTGGGGCTTACTTGATGTCCACATTATTAGTACATTTTAGAAACACTCCTTAGCCTTGACCTTTCCCTTCAACCCAAGAGAATGTGTCAACATGCTACCCTAAAATTTCCTTCTCGATCACATTTCACTAGTTCAACATTGGAAAGTGCTCATTTTCTAAATGAATCTTGATTAAGAAGACCCTAAAGTCAAGAATAAAACTTAAAAGTGTGTAAAATAGATGGAAAAGGGTGCCATTGCCCTAGACTAGGTGTTTTTCCTGATAATTTTGATTTTTCATTTTTGTCGATCTATAATTTATGAAATGTGAATTCAAATTCGAGACTTGGTAGTAAATTAATCTTTAAAATTAAATTTAAATGAGTCATCTTACACTTTAATTTATTCCTATGTTTCATTATATAAACATTAATTATTATTTCAATTTTTTTTGAAATTATAGAAAATGTCTGCCAAAATATACATCTAATTTTATAGAATTACAACGCAATTTTCAGATTTGATCAAGCTAGCACAATGATTGGAGTTGATGCGAATAAAAGAACTAGTTGGAATCTAGGGTTGGAGATAGCTTTCACTCCCTTCAAGAACCTAATGACTTGTTTTCAACATGTTCTAATCTTTGGAATTTGATCTCCTTGATGCCCTAAGTAAGGTATTTGAGCATTTTGATTTTACTTAGGGTATTTGACTTTCTCTTGGATTAATCACTAATTGTGTCATTTAGGAATCCTTTTCTAACACATTTGGGTGGGGTTTTTATCATTTAATTTGAATGTTAGCTTGTCACAACCTTAGAAATACTTAAGGTTTAGAGCACACACTTTATCCATCAAAAAATTGGCTATTCATGGAGGTAGAAATACCAAAATTGGGGTTTGACCTAGGAAAACTCCTATATAACCACCCCTTCACCCCTCTTTGTTGTGATTTTTTTAGGTTTAGATCCAAAGATGACAGGTTGAAGGGTAGGAAATGACAATGAAAACTTGTGTGTTGCAACTTAAAAAGTTATAGATCTTGAATCCCACTTCTCACTCAAGGGCACTATTAGCAGCTGTAAAATTTGGACGAGTTTAAATAATGCTTTATATTGTCCCCTTGTGCTTCTTCTAATTTTTGGATAATTTGATGAATTTCATTGTTGTATCATGCTCAAGTCCCTCAAGTGGTTGCATTACCCCTTTGTCGAGCTATGGTCAATTTTTTTTTTACAAAATGTTCAATAGGTAGTATTTTTCTCCTTCTTACTTTCCTTCTTCATCTCCTTTTAGGGATTCAAGCCCCGAATGAACATTTGGACCAATTCCAAATGTCCCTATTCATCCCTGATCTCCCCTTATTTTTTTTCTCCTTTTGCTTGGTTGGGGTTTCAAGTCCTGAACACACACTTGGACCAAAGTCCAAGTTCGATCTTAACTCCTACCCCCACTCCCTTCCTTCCTTCCTCTATCTTATCAGGACTTCAAGTCCTAATCGAACATTTAGACTAAGTCCAAGTTGTATTGTTTCTTCCTACTCCCTTGTTTATTTCCTTAGCCCTATTAGAACTTCGCGTCTTGACCAAACTTTTGAACCTAAGTTTGAAAGGTTTGAAACCTTTCTAGATCCCTGCCCTCAATTTTCCTTTCATCCCATTAGGACTTCGAATCCCAACGAGATCATCAAATTCAAGTTTTGCAAGCTCACTTACCTTAGAAAGAAAACCTTATTTATTCCCACAAAAGTATGAAAATTATACCACATGGCATCTTGTTTGTGAGTCTACTAACCTTTTTCATCTTGCTTTTCTTTCTCTTGCAAATTCTCAAACCTTTTTCACCCGTTCCTTCTTCAACCCATGGATGTACAAAAATGATGCCATGTGGCATGCTTTTTGTGAGCCCACTTGGTTTTTCCAAAAATTCCTTTTCGGTGTGTGAAAGTGCAGAAATGATGCCACATGGTATCTTTTCTATGCATTTTCCCCTTCTCTTGCTAGACCCTTTTTTCTTTTTGTAGAGGCACAAAAATCATGTCATGTGGTATTTTTTCCAATGATTCCACCAAGAATTTTTGGTGGGTCCTCTCTTGTTCCATAGATGTACATAAATGATGCCATGTGGTCCTTTCTACGATTCTATTGTGTTCTTTCAGTCATCCTTATTTCTTTGCACAAACGTATAGAAAACTTGCCACATGGCACATTTTTCGTGTACTCACCTATTCTTTCCAGTTTGTCCCTCTTTAGTCCATGAGAGAGTGGAAAGATGCCACATGGAATTTTTTCTATGATTTTTCCATCCTTTTCTAGTGGGCCCCTTTTTTCCTACAAAAGCATGAAATGTTGCTAGGTGCATGTGTTTATTTTCAGTCCAAAAGAGTTTGTGTTTTTCAATCTTTCCATCCTATCATGACTTCAGGTCTTGAAAGGACTTTTGGACCTAAGGTTTGAATTGTCCTAGTTTTTTTGAGATTCCTAATCCCAATTGAAATCTTCCCAATGATCCTACCAGGACTTTAGGTCCTGACATAAATTTTAGACCAAAGGACCAAAAGGTCCAATTCTGATTAGGATTCTCAATCTCGATTGGTTTTTCTCTTCCCTTTCTTCTTCTCTCATCTTATTGAGACTTTAGTTCCGAACATGAATTTTGGATCTAAGGTCTAAAGGTACATTTTCATTCAGGGTTCCCAATCTTGATCAATTCTTCCTTTCTGATCCAGTCGGGACTTCGGGTCTTGATGAGACTTTCAGATCAAAGGTTTATTTCCATTCAGGACTTACGCTTCCGACTTCTTTTCATTTCTCGCTTTGATCATGTCAGGGTTTCAGGACCTGATTGGAATTTTGGACCAAGGTTTCAAAATTCCAAGTCCATTTAGGTTTCCCAAACCAGATTTTCTTCCTTGTCAAGATTCTGAACTTTCTTTGGAATTTTCAATTTTTGACTCGATAGTCTAAATTTGATTTCTATTTTTGCTCCTACCCTCCAGTTCTTCCTTTCTTAGGATCCTGATGGGGTTTCAAAATCCAATTGGACTTTTAGACACTTTGAAAGTTTTTCATGTTTTTCACCATTAATGTTGCAACAACTTTCTCAATTGCTAGATTTGATTCTTGGGGCTACAGGGATGATATTCAATGTATTTTTCAACAACTCCAAGTGGGACAAAATGAAACACATGCTTCTTTGTGATTCTCAAGACTCATTTCTGTTAGAGATTCAATCTTGGCCATGATTTGTTGTGGATTTCATGGGGGTTTTGTTCCTCATTTATGTGTTCATTAATGTGGAGGCATGGCATGGATGTTGGGACCTATGTGGCATGATTTCTTCTCATATTTGGATGTCCACATGTCTACATGTGTTCACTAGGGTTTTAGACCCTATCCTTGACCCTTCTTTCTTCACTACTTGCAAAGGTATAAGTTGCACTTTTGTTCTTATTATAAGAGTTGGAGGTTTTTGTTCGAGTTTTGTTAAAGAGGGAAGCAATTGCAAATCCAACAAAAGAAAGTATTCATAGGAAACCCTAGGTTTCAACTTCCATTTTTGGGTATAGATATTTTATATTGTAATGATCTAGGTTTGACCCCAAGCTTGTAATAACATTTATGAACATTGAAGATTGTGTGATTAAAGGAAAAATCAACCTTAGCAAAGTTTCTCTTGATGTATGGCATGCATTTCCTGATGTATAATTGATTAATTTTTCATCCAAAAGTTTGTAAAATATGTGCAAAGCTTTTACATAGCTTCTTTTCAATATAAAAACTGAAATGTATGGGTATGCTTGAGGATTACTAAGAAGACTCTCTTAATATTCTATAATTGTCTATTCTCTTTCTAAATGAATGTGTAGATCTTAGTTTTCTTGTTTATTTTTAAAGGCATAGTCTTTTGTGGTGACTTGTGTTAGTGTGAAAGGGGTACTTTATCTAACTAGTTCATTCTTAGCTAGTTCTCCACTAAAATAATCTTCACACTAGCTTAACTTTACATAGGGATAAGTTGGTTAAGCCTTTAATGACATGGGTTTTCACACCTCATAGGATGCTAACACTTGTCATAATCTAGTTGCATCTATCTCTCCCCTTGGCCTTTATAACCAAGGAATTTCCTTTGTAATCTCAATTCTCAAGCTGAATATAGCTTTGCATTATTGAGAGGAATACAGTTTATTCCTCCACATATTTCTAGTTTTTCTTTCCTTTAGTCATTAGATTCTTAGGTAGGCTAGTTAGCAAATCTCACATGGTATTAGAGCCAAATTTGAGTGGTGGGTTAGCAATCCTTTAGAAAATATGACAATTTTGAGCTTTTAAAAAAAACTGTGTATGCTCTTCTCTTGCATCCTCGGATGATCTAGAGAATCAGAAAGGTGTGAATTTTTTTTATCAATTTTTGGGGGGGTTCATATAATGAATTGGAAGTTACAGGTCTACTAAAGCTTCCTGGAGAGGTTCTGAGCTCACCATTGAGTTCAAAGTAGTTGAGACATTCAGATCTACCCTTTGTTTCACCTGAAATGGACACCAGATGCCAGATTTGCAACAATTTCAAGTAGGAGGTTCATTGCCAGATCTAGGAAGGATCCATCATTTTAGAACATTTTAAGTCAAATCCGACCCTTCCATTGTGCTCAGAAGACCTGAAAACCATAAAATCGATTGTCAAAACGTCGATTTTGGACAAAATTGTTAGGTAAGGCAAATGTTTTTTTTGCCTAGGGAGCCATTTTGCCCCCATAAACAAATAAATAATATTTTTAAATAAAAATATTTATCTTTTTGTTTCAAAATATATATATATATTTTTTTTTAAACAA
>VDFB02338432.1:0-41307 GCA_007258455.2 Sequoia sempervirens
TCTCTCCCCTCTACCCTTAATTGTAAACCCTAAAATCTTCACCCTTAAATCCTCTACCCTCTACCCTTAGCCCTTCCCTCCTTTATCTCTCTCTCACTCCCTTCCTCTCTCTCTCTCTATCTCAAGTATCTCCCTCTCTCAGGTATCTCTCACTTTCACTCCCTCTAGCTCTCTCCCTAGTACCCTTAATCCTCTACCCTATAAATGTACCATCAAAAGTTTAAAAAAACCAAATTTATTATAACGCGGGTGTGTTATTAACCAGTAGAGATATATTCATTTAGGATTAAATAACGCACCCACATTATTACTAAAAATAGTAAAAAATCACAATATACCCGTGATGTTAGCCCACATTCTGCATATTCTCCTAGTTTTGTGCCTGCTCTGACAAAAAGTAGCTTTTTGGTGATTAAGTGAAGTGTGCATGCATGATTTTGAGATTCCATCACCTTTTGAATGTTCTTTCCATCACCTTCACATGAAATAGAAAAGTTTTCACGTTGAGAGGCATATAATATCAATTCAAGTTTGAATTATAGTGATAATTGATATATAATTGAAATTTGGAGGGGAACAAGCTTTTGAAGAAGTCAAATTTTTGAGGAGTTTGAGGAAGGAAGAAGAAAAAGCTACATAATTGGGTAGAACTCCTCTATTTGAAACTTTTCTTTTTTAGGTATGTGAAATCTTTGTACATTTTATTTCATTTTATTATGGCTTGCTTTCATTTTTTTTGTTTAGCTTATTCCATGTTGATCAAATTGTTTGTTTGTGATGCAATATCAAATTGCCAAGCCACTCAACAACATCATTTCTTTAGGGAACTTCCTTCCCAAATCAGTAAAGAGTAAAAGATCAATTTATACAAAAATTTCCAAATTCATCCAAAACTACTTTTCATTCAACCAAAATCCATTTATTTCATTTCAAGTTATAAGGCTATCAGTAGCCAATTCGCCATCTCCATATAGCAAACCATTTTTAGAATCAACTTTCAACTTTGTTCTTGTCATAAACAATACAACAATCACTCATCAACTCAACTTACCCCTTCAAGGAAAAAACAATCAAACGCCTCTGTTCCTTAGACCTACAATCAAACATCATCCCAGCCATTTAAGAATCTTTGCTCAAATCAACACATCCATCATCCTATCTTCACTTAAACACCATTTGTAACAACAACAAGAAGCATTAGTTTAACACTGTCACCAAACCTTTAAGATACCAATTTCATCATGTTTTGATTGTAATATTCTAATATATCAATATAGACACACTCTAACTACTTTGCATTCAAGAAACCATTGCCATATATTGGAAACATATGCCCAAATCATCAAATCTTTCACAATCTACCTTCAAAACATTACCAATCATAGACACAATTGTGGCATCACAAATGAGACTGCTCCCAAGCACTTAACAACATTCCTTTCGCTGTTTCTACATATTCTCTATTTTTAGCAAACAATGCCAAATATCTCTAGGAGGCCAACATTCCATCTAATCGGGTGATTCCTTTTCTATCATAATGCATTTACACAATCCCAATACAGATTCTTAGGCCTATTTTGATCCTTTTCAACATACTATAAAATTTTATACACTTATTTCACAAAACAGAGTAGAACCAACATGTTGTCTACTGGTAAAAGCCCTTAAATAGGTCAATTTATCAAAGCAAGTCATCATAGAACTACTCACTAATCCACCAAACCTGCAAACAGTCTTAGGTCAAGTGTAGAAACTCACAAATAAACAAGTTTCAAGATGGGAAACGCCCATCAATACACAAAATCAGTAAACATTTGATTATTGGGTGAAAACACACCAACCATGAGGGTTTCTTTAATGAAACATTTGAAAAACCTCTACTACTCCATACAACAATTGAAACATGCTTCATTATGTTTGCAAATTATTTTGAAATCATTTCTAAGCTCCTCTACATGTTGTTTCCTAAAACCCTACTTGAAAACACCATTTTTTTGAATTAGAAAATTCAGAATTTTGTTCATGCAACAGTATCCCGACTTCTTATTTCTATTTACCCCTACCACACACATCTTCACATTGAAAAGACACTAAATATGATCCATTCCACTGACCTACTAGCCCTACATCGGTGGAATGGCTAAGAATCACTTTTTAGACTATCTAAACAATTCTAAGGAAACCACAGACCGAGACTTAAGAAACTAAGTTCAAATTAGATTGATTATTTGAATTACAATTCCTACAAATTTCAAGAATGAAAGAAGTCTCTTTCCCTGACAACAATCAAATCTTAGAATTCTTGAATCACTATGCAACTTGAAAACTAGAATAGAAAAGCTTTCCAAAATAATTGAGCAAAGGTTTTTTTATTAATTTTTATGGATTTTTGGGATAGAAGATATGCCTTTCTCAAGATTACAATTCTTTTTAAAGGTGTCTAAATCAGTTGAAATAACTACCTCTTCATCTTCATCAACCCATCCTTGCACTTCCACAAAAAAGACTCTTCACCTTCCTGCTTTTGTGCAATTTTACATTTTTACAATAATTGACAACTTTTGTTATAAAAAGCAACTTTTCAATAATATCACCCAGTGACCTATTTTATGGTGCAAATACATTGAAATTCATCATTTAATGACCTTCACTCATCATATTTACTTGAACATTACAAATTGAACAAATTATCCTTTTGAAGGAATTTCATGACCTAGGTGCTCCTGCACTAATTTGTCATGTTACAACCTTATGTTGTCAATGGACATTTTAAATCACACAATTTGATACACTTTCCTATTACATTTTTAAACCACATCTCTTTGATGCATTTTGTTAAATTGAACAATTGACTTTCTTTATGTATGCTTCCAAAGCTATCATTGAGTTATTTTTTCAAATAGTTATACAAACCAACTTTCATTGACTTTCTTTGTGCATGCTTCCAAAGCTTTCATTGAGTTATGCTTCCAAAGCTTTCAATTAGTTAATTTGACAACTTAGCACTTTTTGCATAGGTAAAATTATTCGTCATGCCAAAGAAACGAACTATTAAAAGGAAAAAACTAAAAGATGATCAGCTCCAAGCCATTAGAGATAAAGAGAAAAAATGGATGAGGGAATATCATGAAAAACAGAAATTGGGAACGATTGATGAAAAGAATCCAGTTGAAGAGGAACCTCAATTGTCAAAAAGAGAAAAGAAATTGGCAACACAAAGGGCACGAATGTGAAAGAGTTGTGCTAAGGGAGATGCAGATACTATAGTTGGAGACACACCCTCTACTACAAGTGAATATGAAGGGACACCATTAAGCACAAGCGAATATAGAGGGACACCATCTACCACAAGTGAGTATGGTTGGACACCATCCACCACATCCGAAGTTGAGAGTACATCATCACTTAGAGTTGAGGAACAAGGTATGCCATCATGCCCACGTGAACCTCAAGGTGTTTCTTCTATTCCACCCTCGATCAAAGGTACGCAATTAAATATTGATGAAATTGCTAATGTTGAGATGTATGTACCTAAGAGAACACCACCTAGAATTTTGTGTAGAAAGCCAAAGTTTTTGATTAATATTGATGAGGATATTTTGCAGCACATGGAAGGTAAGATTCCATAACACACTTGTAGAAGATATGCTGATAAGATTTGGCAAATGTTCTTTGAAAGGCTAAATGAGACTGCAAGATGTCAACTATTTGTTCAAATGATGCATGGTTTAAAGTACAGAAACATCATGAAGACTCTTGGGTTGAGAACATTGAATGCATCAAGTGAAAACACTATTGTTAAGAATCTAATGGATGCTTATGACAGTGTGGGTAAGACCTCACGCTCAAAGGATAGTAATGTCACCCGACATGTCATTACATTGACTTGGGTAAGCTATCAAACAAAGAGATCTCGCCTCAATAAAAAGAAAGTGAAAAAATGGGAATTAGTAGAAAAACTTTATCAAAAGCCATTCAAAGGCGAAAAGAATTGAGGGCACCAATTCAAATGAATTATGGGCATTCTCAGGGAGACTGCCACACAAAGATAAAAAAGTTGTTGAAGCATTGAGAACACTAATTGAAGATTATTGGAAGAATAATACAAGGCCATCTCTAAATCAAAGGGATTTCGTAAGAAGGGGAATCGGTAGTCAAAACTGTGAGCTAAATCCAAAGCATTTTTTGGATATGACTCAAACCCATTTTTTTCATAAATTTCAAAATGATTATCCTCAAATTAGTATTCCTCAAAGATTTTTTGAAATGATTAAACCTTTTTATGTCAAGATAAATCACACACGCACTACTTGTTGATGTAAACTACATATTGAATTCTCTAACCATTTTGATGTTTATCATTCTATATGTTTACATTTGCATACTAACAATGTTTTGCAGGATTGTGGGATAGAAGCCCCACCAAAATCTTCAAGAGAGTTCTTATCAAAAAAATTTACGTGAAATAGAGGATGGCCAAATATTCTATAGGACAACATGCTTGGATGGTTCGTGCGAGCATTACGGTGGCTTGCAACGAATGCTAGTATGTCAACATATGGAAATCACATATGAGGCAGAACAAAAACTAGTAGAGTTCAAGAAGTATAAAATAGTGGAGTATGCTACAAAAGATGGGTCTAAAGAAAAAATGTGTGAGTTGGTTATTCAGAAGATTCTAGTGTATCAGTTCATGTCCATGTTTCTTGAGAATCTAGTGTATGAGTATGCAAGGCATACCCATAGAGCCTGATGGCTGGACACACAATTCAAGCTATGCAAGGACACCTTTCCACTTGGTAGCATAGTATCAGTGGTTGAATTTGTAGAGAACTACACTCTATATCCATAGTGTGAGGTGTAGTCATAGTATTACAACTCCACATAGGTTTCAATACTTGTGCACATAGCATTCATACATACAGTTGAAAGCACAGAGGACAAAAGGAAGGTATTGAGGGAGTATCACTTTTATATCAGTGATGATCGCACGCACTCTCTAGAGTTCGTGCAAGGTTGCTTCCAGATGTTCTAAAATAATTTGGCTTAGAGGGGAATATCATATGGTCGGCATATAATATGGTTAGATAATTGTGCAACATAGTTCAAGAACATGCGCATGTTCTACTGGTTGCGCAGGATGCATCTCACTACATGTGTTCAACATATAAGGAACTTTTGTGAGGTCAGACATGGAAAGGGGGAGCATGATGGTATAGGGGCATGAGTGAAAAGAGCATTAGCATGAGAAGAGTTAAAGTATAAAGACAATGCATAGTTAACAAATTCAAGATGAATCGTCGAGTGGTGTAATGGTTCGATGGGTCCAGGTAATGAAGGTACATCTTCAATTCGTAGATTTTTTTGGTTGATGGATGATACTAACATTGCACCATATGAGGATTGTTGTACACTAATAGGATTGAGTGAGTTGCACTTTTTCCTTAGCTCAAATGCAGGTTCATGGAGTATCGATACACGTAAGATGGCATTCTTTTGTTCTTCATGTACAATGCAAGCCTGGAATGATTGTGAGTTAGGGGAGTGGGTTGACAAAAGGTTGACAAAGTATCTTAGCCCACTTCACACGTATCGCCCTCCAATGGCATTGGAACTAACACGAATGGAATCATCGGTCAACTTTGACCATGTATCGGATCTAGTTCAACCAGGTAATATATCTACTTGCTTAGTATTTGACATTCCATATTGTTATCTTACTTTGTATTGTATTCATAATGTTGACCAATTTCAAGAGATATGTCGCACATATAAGTGCAGGGCATGTTTATGCAGTTATTGCAGATGAAGACAACTAAGAGGGTGCAAACTATTACTTATGTTGTTGTGTTGAGGAAAAAAAGAAATTGGAAGCCCCAATTATAGATGGAGAAAACATTGAATACCCTATAGGCTCAGTTTTTGTTACTGGAACGTGGCTGAGAAGGTACCCACATAAGAGTGTTAAACATTGGTTGTTTGAGTAATTTGACACGCATCATAAGATTCTTCATTACTCAAACCTTGTCATGGCATACAATGTTCGTTTGAGCAAATATGGGGGTAGACCTTTGAACAAGACCTTGTGGAAGGTCCGTGAGTCTAACCATGAGGCAATAATTGAAAAAATAAATAGTAGAGTAGACCCGAATGGTCCATTGGATTAACTTGTAAGTATATGCACAACGGTTCTTCTTAATTTATACTTGTAAGTGTCAAATGGAAGCAGTGGAAAGTTGCAAAGTAGTGCAATTTTTGTTCTGCAACTTGTGTGACCAAATGGACTATTCTAACATGTCTGAATAGGAATTTTTATGCTAGGCATGGTACTCTTTCACACCCAAACACGCGGAATCACTCTGAGCTACATTCAACCGGATCGATCCCTTAAGCATGAGGAAAAATGGCTGCAAACTTTGGCATGGGTTACATGGACACCGTGATGCTTATAAACTTCTTGTCTAATCCCATGACATCATGTTGGGACCCTCGACAATAACCTCTCTTAGTTTTCATTATCTCATAGTGGTTTTCCCATAGTCTCCAGTTTTTAGTTGATGGAAAAAGTGTCAAATGGAAGCAATGTAAAGTTACAAAGTGGTGCAATTTTCATTCTACAACTCATGTGACCAAATAGACTATTCCAACATGTATGAATAGGATTTTTTACCCTAGGCATGGTACTCTTTCACACCCAAACACGTAGAATCGCTCTGAGCTACGTTCAACTAGATCAATCCCTGAAAGGTCCAATGGAAAAAATGGCTGCAAACTTCAGCATGAGGTTACTCGGACACCATGATTCTCATAAACTTCTCATTTGATCCTATGAGATCATTTTTAACCCATCTACAATAACCTCTCTCAGTTTTTGTTATCTCAGAGTGGTTTTCCCGTGGTGTCTAGTTTTCAGTTGATGGAAAAAGTGTCAAATGGAAGCAGTGAAAAGTTGCAAGGTGGTGCAATTTTCGTTCTGCAACTTGTGTGGCCAAACAGACTGTTCCTACACATTCAAATTGGCATGTTTACACTAGGAATGGCCATCTTTCACACCCAAACATGCAGAATCGCTCCAAGCTACATTCAACCAGATCGATCCCTTAAGGGTCCAAAGGGAAAAATGGCTGCAAACTTCAACATGAGGTTACTCAGACACCGTGATGCTTATAAACTTCTTGTCTAATCCTATGGGATTGTGTTGGGCCCCTCTATAATAACCTCTCTCAGTTTTCATTATCTCAGAGTAGTTTTCCTATGGTGTCTAATTTTTAGTTGATGGAAAAAGTGTCAACTGCAAGCAATGGAAAGTTACAAGGTGGTGCAATTTTTTTTTTGTAACTCGTGTGATGAAACAGATTGTTCCAACGCATCTAAGTAGGAATTTTTATGCTAGGCATAGTCCTCTTTCACACCCAAACATGTGGAATCGCTCCGAGCTACATTCAACTGGATCGATCCCTTAAGGGTTTGAGTGTAGTATGTTGAAATAGGCCATTCCTCCTATTGTTTAAGTTGTGTCTCGATGATATGGGCCTGATGTAACTTGAATTGTGGTAGCTTGATATACAAAGTCTATTGATGCTAGGGTTCAATTTGTATGATTTTGAAAAAAGAAGCCAACTGAGGAGAGTTATCAAAATTATTTGTAAATCATAATAATTTGTTTAGTACACTAGCCATTTTGATGCCTTCTTGTAGTCTCAAACATTATTTTGTATCATTGTTACATCAGTTTTTGAAGTGGAAACTTAATATAGCTCCATAATACAAAATCTAGTTCAAGCTGATTTTCACGTGAAAAAAATGTCAATCAAATCACGTTGATGTGAAAAAAAACCATGAGACCATAGCTTGTGGTGCAGGAATACCTAGGTCATGTAATTCCTTCAAAAGGATAAGTTGTAAAAAATGTATTTAAGTCCATGTAATGCCAAAATTAAATGTAATCAAGGCATGAAAAAGTACAAAGTGTAATATTGTCAAAATGCTAAATATGTAAAAGAGAGAAAAAGAAAGAATGTGAAGAGACAAAACAAGAAAATCAAGAAAATCAAGGAAGAGGATGAGTCATAGGTCATTCAAAGAAGATGAAGAGGTAGTTGATGGTTGGAAATTTTTTTAAAAGCATTGTAAAGGCTGAGCAATGAGATCATTGTATTCTAGAAGAATTAAATTAACAAAGAGTTCCCTATTTTAGCTTATTTTCTGTGTTTTTCAGTTGTTTCTTAACTTGTATGGATTGTGCAAGAGTTTAGGGTTCAAATTTAGATTTTTTCCAGTAGGTTGGGGAATCACCATTTGTTTTCATCCATTTGGGAAGGAATCCATTAAATTTAATGTTTGTTTGAGCATTCTTCTTATGGCTCGGTCTAAAATCCTGTGTATTGAGTTTTGAGTCTTATAAGGAATTTCCACACTACTCCACCAATGTAGGTCAGGTAGATTGGTGGAGTAGGTTAGGGATAGGTTATTTGTTATGTTTTGATGTTTTTGAGTGGAGGAAAAAGAAAGAATACCTTGAAGGAGCTGCTGCTACATAGGAAATTCTGAGTTTTTCAGTCAAAATGAACAGTTTCCAACATGATAGTGGAGAAAGAAAAAGTGCATGGGTTAGAAGATGTTTCCAAATGCCTTTCCAAATGTATTTTGACATGTTCCAATGGTTGGCTAGAGGTTTTGAGGTTTGCATGTAGCCTATACAGGAAACCCTCATTGATTTTTGAGTTTTTCACCCTATAAACAAGGGTTTGTCAATATATTGTAAAAAGGAGTCTTTTAATCCCTAAAAATGGATAAATTGGGAGTTTTGTGTTATTCTAATGACTTTTCTAAGGTTTTAAGTGTTTTGGGAATGTTTAAAGGGGGTCTTCTTTGAAAATCGGGCCTATTTTAGTAGCCTTTTTTATAGTGTTTAGACTAAAAACTACTTATTTCTTCAATATAAGTTATTATGAGTTTTTGAGATGAGGATGTGGGCATTAAGAGGTCTCTAAAAGTTTTTTGGATCTTGAGTTTTGAAACATATGTGTTTGGTTTACCCGATTTAGGGCATGAATGTCTCATTAAGAAGTATTGCCTTGACTGCTCAGAGAATATAAGTCTCACCTAACAGTGATCGATGAGTTG
This sequence comes from Sequoia sempervirens, assembly GCA_007258455.2. Taxonomy (NCBI): domain Eukaryota; kingdom Viridiplantae; phylum Streptophyta; class Pinopsida; order Cupressales; family Cupressaceae; genus Sequoia; species Sequoia sempervirens. Next base: position 9,127 of record VDFB02338432.1, read on the forward strand.
ATTTTGAGATAATGTTGTCTAAGTGATGGTGTCAGGAATGTATGGAGTCTTGGACAAGGTTTAGAAGTGAGATATGTTGTTTTGACAATTGGACAGTGAGGAGACTTGGTGTAAAATAATACATGAAAACTTGGTGTAAAATAATACATGAAATTGTAAGTTCAATCAGAACAAAGTTAAAAGAGAGCAAGTTCCTAATTTGTATCAGTTGTAATAATGATATTCATAGTGCTTTATGGTCTGGTAAAAGTCTGAAAGCCAATTGTAATGATGGATTGACTATTTGGGACAAAATGAATGAATTGATTGAATGAAAGAGTGCCTTGTTGAAAATGGTGCTTTTTAAATGCATGTTGATCTAATTGATTGAATCAAAGTTTTCTAAAATGGTTTTTTACTTTGAATGAGTCAATTGGAATACAAATTTATGGAAGGATGAATGATAAATGATAAGAGAATTTGAGTGGATGAAAAGTAGATTTCTGATGAAATGTTGAAACTTTGTTTGATCTTCTCCAAGATGAGTTTGGGACAAGAGTCCCCTGAGTTGTTGATTGGTTTGGCAATCTTTGTATTGCATCAGCATTTTGCTTACTATTATTCTATGATATATTTTTTCTAAGCATCCATAGCTTGTTCGAAAGCACCTTTTTTAGGCTTTTAGCCATAGCAGCAAGGCAATGAACTGTTTGATAAAATGCTTTGATAGACATGTATGAAAAATGTGTTAGAATAGACAAGGCAGTGAACTCTTTGAAAAAAATCCTCAAAGAAATGTGGTCTCATGGTGATGGAATGGCATGACGAATGCCATGACAAGCACATTGTTGTGGATTTTCATGGCATTCCATCACCATTGAGACCACATTTCTTTGAGGCATTTTTCAAACAGTTCACTTCCTTGTCTATGATATTGCTTACTATTATGCTTTTGATAGATTTTTTCCAAGCATCCATAGCTTGTTCGAAAGCACTTTTTTTAGGCTGTCAACCATAGCAACAAGGAAACACTTGAACTATTTGACAAAATGCTTTGGTAGACATGTATGAAAAATGTGGTAGTATAAACAAGGTAGTGAACTATTTGAAAAAATACCTAAAAGAAATGTGGTCTCATAGAATGCCATGAAAACCAAATGCAATTGGTAGCTACTCCTAGTTATTAGTTATACAATGTGAAGTAATTTCATAACTGCTTAGCTTGACTTTGTAAAAACTATATTGTAATTGAAATTTTGTCATCTATCAGCATCTAGTTATTAGTTATGAAATGTGAAGCAATGATTTCAATTTGAAAGATGTGCAATGCAATGTAATCAACGTTATGAATATAAACTAAAAAAATCTATTTTTTACTAAGTTACCGGTTTGGTTTTGGGTTCAGGATCGGGTTCAAGAACTTGGTTTGGGATTTTTTTTCTGGGGTTGGGTTCGTTTTGGGTTTGGTAATACAAAAACATATAAAAATAAAAAATATATACATATTTGCAGCAGTAATCACATGCAACTTGTTGCAATTTCTTTCCTTGGGAAAAAGGGTAAATTTTTCTTTTCAGGGAGAATCTCCTTTAGAGTTTGAACGTGCATTGATAATTTTCAAGATAGACTTAGCCAAATATATCATCTAGGTTTGAAGCTTTTAGGTAAAATTTTTGCTTCTTAAAATTTTGTTCAAAATTCAAGATGCAGGCTCTCCTCCCTTAGGGAAGAGAAGGCCTATCAAACCTAACACTCTTATGCAACACTTCTTAAGTTCTTGTTGATGCAGTATTAGATGCGAAGTTTCAAAATAGGCATGGTTATATAAATTCTCATCTCACGACTATCATTGCATCAAATTAAGAATTTTCAATCCTTATGGTCTAGACAAGAGAAGTATGGAGTAGTGTTCCAATGCTAAAGTCTTATTGTGAATCTCTTTGCTATGAGTGGTTCAAAAATGAGGAATTTTTCTTCTATACCAAATGAAAAATATTCACAATATATGTGCTAGAAAGGAATATAAGTCCATAAGATCGAGTATGCAAGAACTGAGAATTACAAAATTGGCTTACATTTGACTTCCAAACACAAATTTTCACATTTTTCGATGTTCATGCGTAAGTCAAAAAGTATATGTGTGTAAGTTGTAAGAATACACTTGAATACATGTAACTCATATCTATTGAACCATGAATTTATAATTTTCAAATATGGACACCATTGATAAAAAAAGATTTGTATTAAGCAAATAGCCATGTATGCATACATCAATATATGTCGATATAAGTATAAAATATAGTTACAAAATAGCCATATAGGCATATAATGTCAAATATATCCAACAAAAAATATGTACAAAATTGCCATGTAGGCATACAACAAAGGGCTCTGTCCATTCAAAATTCATTTCTCTCCATGCTCTTGTTCAAATACAATTTTCTTTCCCTTTGCTAGGCAATCCGATGGCAATAATTATGTCACCCATTTATGCTATGCTCGAGGAGTGCTCCTGCTGCTCCTCTTAGTGTTTAGCTCCTGGTGAAGTTTCAACTGTTATGATAAGAAATAAAGACATTAATATATAGAAATTACATTATAAAAATTAATATATTTAACAAAATAATCACTTATGACCATCTCACGATCACTCTCCTCGATGGAAATATTTGCACACCGATGTTCAGGTGTGCTCAAGCCCTGTATAAACCATCCAAATAGCAATTAAACTATGAATCAATAATGGTTTTATTTTTCACTAGAACTAGTTCATCTATAACAATGAGTGTAAATTGAAATTTAGTAATTTGCCTCATACCTCCCCTATTAGAGCCATCAAGGATTGTATATCAAATGAAACACCAATAGCCATTTCCCTCATAACGTTTGGTGGTGTTTCTGTCACCAACATCTGAAAATAAAACAACAAATTATTCAATCACAAAAAAGTTACAATAGCGATCCATGTGATGACTTATAATGTATGAGATCTAATGAACAAAATTTTGAGTACAAGTATTAAACAAATATATTTCTAATTATTAGTTATCGAATTTGAAGTAATGCTTTGAGTTTGAATGATGTGTAATGCAACGCAACCAACAATATGAATATAAACTACACAAATCTATTAAACTTAGAATTCATTACTTAAGTTCTCTTTAAGTTATATATTACCTCCATGAACGTTTGATCAAATCTACTGGCACTCGGAGGTGTTTCCTTGAAACCTCCAATAGTACCTGTTCAACATCCAAAATCACATATTAAAATACCAATTGTAAAACAATGCTATTAACACATGTAATAAATTTATAATTGTTTACTAACTTTACATACCCCACCGATAGGTGTACTGCAAAAATAAGTAGGTGGATGACTAGTGTATCCAGTCTCTACACTATGACCCTGCTTTTATTAAAATAGTAAAACTAAATTAGTTAATCTTGCATTTCATAATCAAAATTTAATAAATTAAATTCAATGAACATGTTGAATTTTACCTGAGTGTCAATGCCATATGCATCATGCAAAATGTCAGTCATCCTCTCCATCCCCGTAGATGCATATAGATCAGGCTACGTAGTAGCATATGGATCCATAGCACCCTCCTAATTGTTGGTAGGGTCATACGACAAGTCACCCCACAAGATTGACACACATGGGTTTGAAGGCCACCACCTGAAGACTCCCCTAGATGGCGTTGTACAATAGGGCTAGTGTGATGGATGATACTTGGGTCAAAGTTATGATCACCTGCAATGTCTCTATGTTGGCACTCTCCTTCGCAATGGCAGGCATCACAATATGCTCACGAGGCGGCCTAGCGAGAGGTCATCTCCCTTGCTGCGTAGGATCCGGCTGTGCACCGGGCCTATTCTGAGCTAACCCCCACCTCTCCCTGGAACTCCCTCATATCAAAATAATTTTGGATTTTGTTCAATACAAACTCACTGTATAGTTTCCTAAGAAAATATTGGGGGACTTCACAATTATTGCACGGTGGGTAATCAAAGACCATATACCATCTTTCATAAAAATGATTCTTAATCTCTTGGTGGTGGCACCAATGAATAGGAAACCTCTTTGCATTGAGGGTAAGATTTTGATTTGTTTTAGGGTCAGTGAATAGAGAGCACAAATCACCTTTAGTAATTTTTAAATATTTTACTTGTTTATATGATAATTTGTCTACATAATATGCCCATGGTTTGCCTCCTATCTTGCCATCCGGATATTTGTTGGGTGATTGCATCTACATTTTTTAACATGTCTTTCAATGAATTTGTTAGAAGCATTCTTTCTGTGGTTGAAGCATTTGGATCACTCAACCTACTGATAAGATCCTCAGGTTGTTTTCTATTGTTCTCAATTTCACTCCTCAAATTTTCTTGTGTTCCAGGAGAGAATTGAGAGAATGGTGGAGGAGGTTTATTTTGTTGTTGAGGTTGATTTTTTTGAGGATTTACCTCCTCTTCTTGTTAAGGATTTGCATAATTTCCTACAAATTAAAAAAAACAATCAAATCTAACCTAAAACAAACAAAATCAATTTCAAACTAACAAATTCAAAACAAATAGCAAACAATACTTACCTCCTGCATCTCTTCATCCTCGTGGTGCCATATTTGCAAACAAAATCCAACTGTTCGTGATGAAATTTGCATAAATCCTTCCTCCTAGAATGTAAGCATGAAAGTGAGGATTTTTGGCCACAGGAAGAGCTGAGAAACAGTAAAGACCAAATGATACACATTTGACTTTTTTTTTCTTTTAAAATCACATAACGCGCTTGCGTTATAATGTGAGCATGTTATGTCTTTCCAATTTTATTTCCCATTTGGCCACAAAAGTGCAACCAACTTCATGCACCCACCCCCATGTCATGCAAAATATCAAAGAATACAATATGAACCTCCATGACACCATGATCACCACATAACTAAGTCTCACATTTCTTGCACCATAGTCAACAACCATAAGCCTCACAGCCCAACTATATCAAGTAGCACTATCTCTATCCATCTCATAATGACAACTAAACCAATTAACCAAGTGAGGAAACTAGGGAAACCAAATAGAATCTATATCCACACTAAAATATTACAAGGTTATATAGGGACAATAGTCAATTTATCTATGTAGCCTATAAGTATAGATATGTAAAAAAAACTATAAAATTTGTAGATTTCAAAATGTGATATATAAATTCAACATATATTGATAATCATTTTGAATAGGGATAAATTTAGATAAACATGTATGTTTTACATTGAATCAAACACCAAATCATGTCTATATTTTATTTGTTATAACATTAAAATTAATGTAGTCAAAGGAATGAACAAACAACTCAAACAAAAATATAAGAAAATAAATCACATATCAATAGATCTCCAAACTTGCTCCTCTATGAAGTGTTCACAAAATTATCTTTGTTTCCCATAAGAAGTCCAAAATTAGACACTATGGTCACAAGATGTAACCTATTGAAATAATGAGAGAAAAACTAGTTTCCAACCATCAGAAATAGTAAAATATAGAAAAAACCACTAATACCATAACTTGTAGTACACAAAAATATTTTTTATTGATAATAAGGACATGAAAATCCAACTAGTTGGGTGAAATTTATACCCTCAAAAAAATATAGCTCCTCTCTAGGAATAGCTTTGGTGGTAGGACAATGGTGGGTTAATAGTTCTCAAGCTACACCATTGGTGGAAGCTATATATTAGTAACCCTATGAAAGTAGGTTATAATGATGGCATGACTCGACACACTTAGCCTCATCATTCAAATATGACCTGGAGCTAACCTTTATTAGTGACTTGGGGCTATTCAACGAAACCCAAAAAATGGTCCAACATATGATCTTGTGCTTCACTCTTTTTAAAACTCTATGGTACTTAATGGTGTCAATCTCTACTAGTGATCAATACTATTGTTCTTAATTATTTTACTTGTGTCATACCTTTACCCTATAGATGTAATATTTGTATAAGTGAGAATATTCTCAAATAATGATTATACTAGATCTCTATTCGAGAATACTCCCTGCATACAACCATGTGGACCATATGGATCCATATGTGCTATCTATAATCTGGTGTAGTAAAATGCATACCCTTGCTTTATTTATGCTTCTTTATGTCTTAATTGGTCCTATTTTGCATCCACAAGCCCTATGAATTATATCTTTTTTCTAAAAAATCCTGACAAACATCAAAAGATAAATGATCATTTAATGATTTTGTTTGTGTCCCTAATATTTGGAGTGGGACTTAAGCACCACCTAGGGCGTCTTTGTCCTCTAGGGGTCTTGGGACCCTAATTTTTAATGTACTTGAAAAGGTCCCTTTTTGGAGTTTGTGCCTCGAGATTTGAGGCTTGGGACTAAGATGCCACCTAGGGCATCTTAGTCCTCCTTGGCTTATTTTTGGGATTTGATTTCAAATTTTGGCAAGATTTAGCCTCATTTATTTAATGAATTCATATGTCGGCTTGGTGTGATGTAATTTTAGATAATCATAGATAGGTATAAATACAAGGTTCATTCATTCATTTCAATCCAAGTCTTTTGTGAGAGCATTCATAATATCAAATTGGGTTCACAAGAGCATTCAAGAGAAAATTCATCAAGCATTTGGAGTCATTATTAAGATTCAAGCATAATCTCAAAGAGCTTCTTGCATCATGTGTGTTGTTGTGCTAACAATTGTGATGTAGGGTTTTGATTGAAGCAAATAAATTGAAGATCATTCCTTTGGTTCAAGATGCATATCCATTGCAACGATTGCACACAAGTTTGCAGACTTTACAAGGGTTTGGTAAGTTGTAGCATTGCATGTTGTTCATTCACCATTTCCTTCATTATTTCTATTTCATTTCAAGGTTTAATTACCAACAAGGGGTTTGACCAAGGAAAACCCCCATTCACTAACTGAACCATAGATTTTTGGGCATGAGGCTTATAGGCTACTCTTACACTCTTAGGATGTTTCACCTAAAAGGAGAGAGATAAACCTCACAAAAATTAAATTGTGGTTCACTCAAATTAGGAAATGTATGATGTAAAAAAGATTAAATGAGATGATATAAATTCAATTAAGCTAAGTAAATGACTAATTATGAATGCAAAATCTAAGAAATGTGCAATGTTTGAAAACACAATGTGATATGCAAGCATGAACTAAACATGAATAAAAGCAAAACATAAATGAAGAAGGATGAATCAGAATGCACCTGGGAAGAGAATGAAGAATTTGGAGTGTCTTGAATGCTAACAAATATCATTGAAAAGTGACCCATGAGACTTATTCACCACTAATGGTGAATTAGTCTTGCTTCTGATGAAAACTTCTGAAAATCAAGTTTCTTAGTGTCGGGATCCAGAATCTGAAAAAATCTAGTTTTCTAGCCTTAAGGTGGGACTTATTCACCAATGATGGTGAATCATTCCTCTCCCAAAATTCTGTGAAATCAAGGACTAATTCTGTAGCACCAAATTTGTGGTTGTCTTCTTATCGGGTTGACAGAGTCAAATTTGCAGAAAATGGACTGTAGGTTGTCTCCAAGCTTGAAATAGGTTGTTGAATTTTTCACCACCTTTCAACACCTAATTTCTTGATAAATATGCATACACAAATCTGCAAACACACATGCAAAAGGGGAAAAATAGTTAAGGGTTAGGTTATAGGGATTTTCCTTGGTCAAATCCCACTTTGGTAATCAAACCCTTAATGAAGAAATGGAATGAAATGAACAAGGAAAGATGAATAAACAACATGAAAATGTCCTAAACTCGCCAACCTAGTTGAATAAATATGAAGATATATCAATGAATGCTCCAATATACTTGATTGATGCTTGATTGAATGATGCAGAGTGCTTGAATGAATGAGTGAATTAGTGAACTTGATGAATGGGGGTTAAAATGAGAGCAAAAACACTTATTTATACACACTTGTGCCTTAGCAACCCGATGATACCTCATTGTAGACCAACATAAGGTGATTTTAAATAAAAACCAAAAAGAAAATTTGAAATATTTTGAATTTTGAGCCAAGAGGGACTCATTCGCCACCCATGGTGAATGGGTCCCACCTTGGACTTGAAAGTGGGTGTCAAGAATTATCTTGCATTTAATGTTGTTTTTAGGTTTACAATGAAAAGTACACTTAAGTAAGCATTATAAGGGCATAAAGGGGTCAAATAAAGCATAAGAAAGGTGTAAATAGTGAAATAAGCCTAGAAAAGCATGAAATCTTGTTACAAGACTTTACAAAACTTCAAAATAGGACTTGATAAGTTATGAAAAGGAAATTTTTACATGAATTGTAATGAATAGAGTCTAGAAAAGTGTAGAGATGTTTTACAACACTTCACAACATGTAATGCCCCATCTTAATAACCTATGAATGTTGCAATAATGTAATAAAGGTGAATAATTTTTTTTTTTTAGGTTTATCTATTAAGTTAATTAGTTGCATACATTCGTTAAGTTACTAGACGTTACACTACTTTGAGTTTTCCATAAGTGGCTTAAGTATTTCGCATTGCACATATTATAAATAATAACATAAAGATAAACATTGCATAACATTAAATTTTCCATTCAAGATAACATAAAATACAAATTTGTTTCATCCATTGCATTTGATAATATTTACAATACTCATTCATCTGATGAGGTAGTTCAATAATAGTTACATTTTACAAATGATCACCTCATAACTTTTGAGGGATGTTTATACAATACAAATTTTACAATATACAATGTTGAAATAATCATAAGTTTCCATGTGTGAGCTCTCCATCCATGAAGTTCTCAATGTCACGATCAAATTGGGGACCCAACGGAATAAGGTGCACGTTCCACCCAACCATGTGGTACCCGTAGGTCCACCCCCCGTGCTAGGAGATAGTAATAAGGTTACCTAGACCTAATCTATTAACCCTAGACACTAGTACTTAACAGACTATTGGTTACATTGCTTCCAGATTTAGACAATTGAATGTTTCACAAATACAAGGTTAACTGTTATTCTAGGTGGAGTGTCATCACAACGTTGCAAAGGTTACCCTGGTGTTTCTTCCTAGGTTCCGGCCCCCAATCCTTGGGTTACCCTGGTAACCTCTTATGAAACCCGGCCCCTATTGCATACTATTGTGGAATCGAATGTCTTTTAAAGAAACAAGACATCGATTTTCCATTCCAAGCCTTCTCATCTTATACTCATGATTGTAGTAGCTCAAGAGTCATAACAGAGGCATCAATATCTTATTAAGAGTTTTAATCTAACTACTGTGTTAATTAGTTATCACTGAGTTACTAACTATTTGTAAGTTACCCTAACACCACTTTGTGTGTCGGCCCTTACAAATAGCCACTCCCCTAGACATAACAAGGGTTTCTAAGTTCACTATCTAGGGTAAACAAGTGCACAATAAAACATATAATACCAAATATACCACAATGTACATTACAATCCATTCAGAAAATCAGGTGCACTACCCTAAACTAATTCAATCATATGAATTCAAAAACAATTTCACCCCTTTAAAAGACTGGAACTAGAAGACTTAAAATTACATAAAGATGAATTCTTCCCCTCTTTTACCCAATAAATATAAGACATCTTAAAACGAATACAAGTCTATTTTTGGGATATATTAAATCCAATCAAACAATTGAGAAAAAAAAAAGTGATTAATGCTAATAATTCTTTAATAACTCATCAATTCTCTACACATTAAATAAATAAACTCATCAAGTTCATAATATGCATAACTATGTAAATAACGATAAATTTTATTTCTCATTTTCCCTAATATTCTTTTCCACATTAATTCTCTAATTAACTACTCACAATAACAAAGAATATACTTAATATATATATACATACATTTATACATATTATATATATATATATATATGTGTATATTTACATATATATAATATATATATTAATATATACATCTATAAATTAAAACTTACAAATTTAATACTTGCTACTTAAAAATCTGAATTTAAAAACTTTATTCATAAAAAACCACGTTTTAATCATTAAAAGGAAACTTTTATTAAGTGTCAAATAAATCATACTTTACACAGGGTTCGGCATATTCACACAAGGCTCGGCTCATTTTACACAGCCGAAACCCTCGTGGGAGGGCGTGGCCGCGGCAGTAGCGATGGCACCGCCTGTGAAAGCAGCGCTGAACGCTGCCCTCACGGCCGGCTCCCTACGGGGGTCAGCCGTAGGGTAAGCCTTGGCACACATGTTGAGAAGTGGTTATGAAAATATCTTCTCCACTTCACGGAAATTTTTCCCTTCAATATTTGCATGCAATTTATTTATTTAATTTAAATTTTACAACCACTATTCAAATATCATGCATTTTTAATTTAAATTTACAATTTTCCACAATTTATTTAATTTTCAAATATAGCTATTTACTCACTTAATATTTTAATTTAATTAATTTATTTATTTAATTAAATAAGTTTTATCTTTTAAAATCAAACCATTTAACCAAATAAGCTAATTAATTAATTAAATAATCAAGCAAGTAATTTCTTCTACATTTAAACATTAATTTAAATACCAATAATTTAAAACACAATAACTATCATTAAAAATTAACCAAATTTAACTTTCAACAATTTATTCAACAGAAAATGACAATACAACCTATGACTCTGAACTAAAATAGACAAAGTACTAAGACTAGGGTTAAAGGCTAGACTAGGGTAAACCAAACTACTATCTCTCGATCAATGTTTCTGTTGAGTCTTGACACGCTCAGACCTGAGTACCCAGGTGGAGTCAGTGTCATATACCTGCAATTCCTGCAACCAAACAATAACATGGATACAAATATATATACAAAGCATTAAACAGACACACCATGCGGAGAAAATCACAAATATCACAGGGCACTCGCAAGCGAGTGATGCGATTTCGTTCTCCACACCAATACACTTCACAGCAAACGGATGAAATAAATAGTTGTTAGTCCATCATAACATATACATAGCAATAATCATCTGAAAGTAAAACATCTAAACTATATCCAATCATGTCTGAAATCAATAATCACCAAACAATGTATCATCATGTCATAGAATAAATCCACTATCGCTCAAAACCAGCGATCAAAATATCCAAACAAGGTATCATAGTCTAGCAGTATGAAAACACAATAGCAAAAAGCATAAGTATAAACGGAGGGGTACTACACAACACCTTCACAAGATGTCATAATTTGAATTTTAAGGACCTAATGTGAATGTTTAAGAAACATTACAACATTAAATCAAAGAAAAATGGACCAAGAATCATGAAGAAAGACCTAAAAGACCATGAAAATGTCCAAGGGACATTTTTCTATGGCACACTAACCAAAAAAAAGTTTTTCTCCTCTTGCATATTTGTGATTGCACATCTAGGTTGAATTCTTGAAGATCATTTGGAGTGCAAAGTTGTAAAAGTTGCAAAGTTGCATTACAAAGTTGTAATCTTCACGAAAACTCACCTACATGACGAATCTAGAAGTTTCAGAACCTAAAATCGGAAAGGAAGCAAGTCAAAACCTTGGAACTTAGGATCACATTCAAAGTTCTTAGAAATTCAAAGTGAGACTAATACGCCACCTTGGGAATCTTAGTCCTCCCAAGCATATTTTTCATAGATTCTTTTGGATCCTATTCTAACATTCAGAGACTCTGCATTTTCCCTAAAAAATAGTAGCAAGACTAATACACCAACTTGGGTAGCTTCTTTACATTTCTAGAATCCTCATTACATTTCCAGACTTCCCAGGTACACATACCCTAACTTGGTGTAGCTTAATTTCATCATTTGCACTCATTATTTGGCTTATATTACTATGTTTTTTGAGTTGAAAATTAAGTTGTCTTTTCCAAGATTTTGGTTGGTGCTGAGCCATTCAAACCCTAAAATAACCCCTCCTAGGTCATCCTTGTTCAGAATTGACTCACCTTTGAGGTTGATAGTCAATCCAATTCAGGATCCTAGAACATAATTGAATTATAATAGGAGAATAGTGGTGTTCTATGACCTAGGTTATAAAGATCCCATTTCCCTATTATTCATATTATTGTTGACCAACAAATTTCTCCATGACCCCAAAAATCTAGTACAATTTTTTCTATAAACCCCATAGTATTTTAAATGGATCCATAGGTTTTGGGCCTTTTGGACTCAACAGTGAGGTTTTTTTTTTGTATATAAAGCCTTTATAAATCATTAACCTAAAAAACCTCATTGAAAGAGCCCAAATAGAAAACCTACTTTCCAAATCTCTATCAAACCATAAACTTACAACAATAGAAGTTTGAAAACACGTATATGACCTTGAAAATATCATCATTATTTTTCTACAAGGCCATGGATTCAATTATGCACAATAATTAATATACTCCTTCCAAATATTAACATTACTAGAAAGATCTTGTTTCATGACTTGAGAACCAAGCTTTGATACCAAATAAAAGGAATTTTATAGCAATAATAAAATATTTCCACAAAACTCTAGGAGAAAGATAAATTTCTAAATAATTATTTAGATTCCACAATGAAAAATAATTATTAAAAATTACATTAGGATAACACAAGATATGCCTTGGGAAAATCCTCATGAGGGAAAAATCCAACCTCCAGAAGTAATATTATAGTCAATATTTTGTCTAATTACAAAAAATGCAATACACTTGTAGAGTATCCATATAAGGTTTCTAAAATATCAAACTCCCTAATTGTACTCCACATGAAAAATAAATTAAGAATTTTGTAACCACACATCTCAATCCATACTTCATCTCCTCACATATACAAATTAGAAGAGATGTTCAATCAACCTTAGCTAGCAAGTCAAAGGTTATGACAACCAACCTCAACAACTTCCCATGTGATTTCTTTTATAGAAATAAGATTGTATAAAACCAAAAAGTGGTATTGTACATAAACCATGATCCTTAAAACCATGTCTAGCTTATTTACTTTTTTTAATAAAAAAATCCCTTTGGTACTAAGTTTTTACAATTAGTGCTAAGTTTTCCCAATATAAATTATTTTTCCAATGTGCAACCCACATTAAATATTTATCCCAATGTTAAATAAAATGTGCAAGTAGCCTCAAATATTCCTAAACCATGTGATGCATGCACAAATATCCAAGGTACACCAAAACTAAATATAAATTTTGCATCATAAGCATTATACAAGGTGAACAACACACTTTTTCAAACAAACTCAGCACAAGTTTTAAAAAAAAATTGTAACTCTTATTCAGTGTAACACCAATGTAGTAACAAAAAAAGTAGCCATTTTCTTGTTTGATTTGGTAATTGACATTAAAATTGAACTAGTGGTGTTGTAATTTCTTGTACACATTCAAACTATTCTAGGACCTTTATTTACTAAAACATGCCTTAATTGGTCCTTTGCAAAGGCATTGTAAACTTTTGTAACACACTTTCACACTTTCTCTAGGATTCATTTGATTAAGTCTAATGGGCCTTTTTCCAAAAAAAGGTATTTAATTTGTACCATATCTAGGTGTTGTAAAGTGTTGTAACACACTTTCACATTTATATTGGTTCCCCTTAATTAATGGTGGGTAATTGAGTTTAATTGACCCTTTTAAATCAAATTCAAGATCCCCTTTAAAGGATCTATCATGACACCCAATAATGATATTGTATGACATTTAATTTGGAAAACTTGTTGTTTGGAAAAATTTTCCTAGGACCCATTCACCTTTAATGGAAAATGAGTCCTCTCCACATAGGACACCCCTTTCTCTACATTTTTAAGAAGGGTTTTTGATATTATTTTACCTCCCCAAAGCTCGCTCCTGGAAACTATGCCATCACCCATTCTCCTTTAGTGGCGAATGGGTCCTCCTTCAATAGGACCCCTATTTTTTAATTTAATTGTGGCAAGATCCTTATAATTTTAATATCCATATCTGAGGTCATATTGAATTCTTTGAATTTTGGGGTTAATCTCCTAATTTAGAATAAGGGGTTAATTGAAATTGTTTCTCCTAGCAATTCATTCCAAGCATTGGATCATTCAAGTTTGAGTCTACAAGAGCATTCATCAGGCATTTCAAGGTAGATTTCAAGAGTTTATTGCAGCAATTCAAGATCTTATCATCATACAAAGGATTTGATGCATTCATTCATGTTGTTGAGCTAAAGAAGTGGATGTAGCATTGAAGATCTACTTGCAACCATTGTTCAAATCATATCCAAGGATCCAAGATCTACATTCTTCATGGCCATTATATGACAGATTGCAGATTTGTTTCATAATACATCATCCAAGGTATCTACATTCCATCATTTTATGTTTCATGCTTCAATTCCTTTATTTCATCATTTGGTATTTAATTACCTGCAAGGGGTTTGACCAAGGAAAACCCCTATCCCCTAACAAACAACATTTTTCTCCTCTTGCATGTGTGATTGCAGGTTTTAGGTTGAAGAGAAAGATTTGGAGCAAAATTGCAAAAGTTGTCAAGTTGCAAAATTATCATTTATAGTGCAAGAAGAAAGGAGGCTACAAAATTTACTTCAAAATTTTGGGAGTTGATAACCAAGGATCTAGAAGTGAAGATATCAAGGAACAAAACCCAAAAGTTAGTTTTTTGAAACCTTAAAAGGACCCACTCACCACTAAAGGCGAATGAGTCCATAGTAGGGTTGAAGCAGTGAAAATATGGAATCTGGAGTCATAGATTGAGAGAAAAAAAACCATAGAAGGCACTTTCCAAAAGCCCTAATAGGGACCCATTTGTGACTAAAGGTGATCAAGTCCTCAATGGGCCCTAAAACAATACTTTTCCAACAAGGTACACATCATCTTACCCTCTTAAAGCCTAACTTTTTGTTGCTATAACATTCATGTTGCATTTCTTATTGTTATTTGCATGTTTTAGCCCTCATAATTGAGTTTTTTAATAAGAAAAATAAATTAGTGGTTTATCATCTTGTTCATTCATGGTGGTAAACCTTAATTTTTCTATTAAACATTTTGGTGAACCCGACTCATTGAATATTGCAATTTTTTGATTTTGAAGTATTTCATTGCATTTGAGGCCAGATCTTGCATTCATTTGCATTTAAATTTGCATTGAATTAAAGATATTATTTAGGGTTTCTTGTTTTGTATTGCAAACTTTCATCTCATATAGGGTTTAGAATTGCATTGTTTTGCATTTCTCTAAATTTAAAAAATACAAAAACAAATTAGTCATTTTGCATCTCATACATTTGCATTTGAAAATCAAAACAAAACTACATTTCAAAAGGTGTTATATAGTTCATCATTTTCCCTTCAATTCACTTTTATTAGGTCATCAAATTCTAGAAATTTGTATCATACAAGTTACAATTTGAAACTAGGCATGAAAAACACATAAATAACTTAAAAATTGTAGTTTTAACCTTTTTAAAACCTTGATTTGGGACCCATTCACCCTTACTAGTGAATGAGTCCCTATTTAGACCTAGGCTACATCTTTTGGCATCTCAAAAAGGAATTAAAAATCACTTAGAAAACAACAAAAACATTTCACAAATCCTTATCCATGACCCATTTTCTAGTAAAGGAAAACAAGTCCTTGATTAGGCTTGAAACTGCCTTGTAAAACATTGAAAACCTTTTTTTGTACTTCTTAAGCTTGTTGGTAACCTATAGTATTAGTCTGGAAAGTTTTAGTAACTTTTTTTTATGCATCTAGGTCAAAAACATCAATTTAGGGTAGTCATTTTTGAAATCATTTCAATAGAAAAAATAATCAGATTTAAAAATGTGTACATTTTTGAAAATTTTCATTGTTGCATACATAATGTTTCTAATTATGAAGCTTTGCATGAGTTTGATAAAAGTAGTTTTCATGTTTGGATATACATTATTTACATTTTGAAGCATGGTATAAGATGGATAAAATTACATTTCATTTTTTAGTACACAATGCTAGTATCTTACCTTCATAAGCATTCTAAGAGAAAATTCATCCATCCTACTTGTGAGAACACTTTAGTGAAAGAGGATGCAAGCATAGACAATCATGGCAACCATAATTTTTCTTCTCCTGATATCTCTCCTAGTAGTGACAAAGATATCTTGGTGAAAGAAGATATAATCATTGAGAATCATGAAAGTCTTGATTGTCTCTCTCCTCCACCCTATTGGGAAGATATTACATGACACAAGAGGGTGAGATCATAGAAAAATTTATAAACATCACCTTACCTAGTCCACATTCATCCCTTTCCTGCGAGAATGTTTTAGTGAAAGAGGATGAAATTATAGATAATCATGAAAATCAAATTTTTCCTTGTCCTAATATCCCTCCTTGATGTGAAGAAGATAGTTTGGTGTTAGAAGAAACACCCATTAAGATTCATGGGAATCTTGTTCTTCCCTTCCCTAATTCTCCTACCATTTGGAAAGACCTATTTGGTAAGCATGAAAATCATATTTGTCCTTCTCTTGATATCTCCCTTATTTTTTATGAAGCTACTCTACAAAATACAATAGTGGAATTTGATCAACCTCTTAAAATATCTCCTATTATGGTAGAAGTTATTGTACAAGAGAATGAGACGTTAGAGAAAAAGGATGAAATCATGGACAACCATAACAATCAAAATTTTCCTTCTCATATTTGTGAAGAAGATACCTTGATGTTAGAAGATCAAATCAATAAGATTCATGAGAATCTTAGTTGCCTCTCTCCCCCTAAGGAAGACATTATTGAACAAGAGAATTCCATCATTGATAAGCAAGAAAAACCAACCATTCATAGCTCCCTTACTAGTGATGAAGTTATTTTAGAAGAACCAAACATTGAATGTCATGAACATCTAGTTTGTAGCTTTCCTAAAAAATATCCTCCTAGGCAGGATATCATGGTCAATAGTGATGTGACCTCTTTAGATGATGGTAAAGAGATGAAACTAGATTCCCCTTCATTAGAAAGGTCCATCAACTTGAAACCACTATGGTTATTAATGCCAAGTGTCCATTAGATATCCCTTGACTATTGGACCTCCTACATACCCTATGGGACATCTTAAGAATCCTCTAATTATTTACGCACCCTCACAACGACTACAAACTCAAAATAAACTAGTCCTCATCCTCAAACCACCTAAGAATAATGTTTCACAGCAACAAAATTATAACACCATTGCACATACCTACAATACAAGAAACAATAGGCAACAACCTGTTATTTCATTACCATTGCCAATCCTATTTTGCCTAGTGCTCCTCATTTGTTGACAGACAATGGAAAGGAATATAACCTTATTGAACACCTTAACAAGACCCCTACTAATATTTTTGTATGGGAGTTACTTCAAGTATCCTCTAATTATCATAGCATACTCCAAGAAGCCTTCCAACAAGTTATGGTTCCTCCTAACAATAATTCAAACATTGTAGCAACACTAATCCAACACATGAAAAAAATGAATTTAGAAATAGTCTTTCACCAAAATGAATTACCTCCCTTAGAAATTCAGAAGAAGTATGAAGCTTTCAACATAATAGTCCACATTGGCCAAAATGCAATAAAATAGACTCTTGTTGATAATGGTTCGACCCTAAATGTGTGTAGTATGAGCCTTGCAAAAAGACTTGGGATGAGTAAGAGTGATCTATTAAACTTGATTCTTTATCTAGTCAAAGATTTGACAACATAGGAAAACAACTGCTTAGAGTTATCACATTGCTTATCAAAATTGGGGAAGTAACATTACAAACTTTGGTCTATGTTCTGCTTAATGATCTTTCTTATAGTCTCCTTTTAGGGAGACTATGGATACATAAGATGAATGGTGTTTGTTCCACTCTGCATAGGATAATGAAGTATGTCTATAACAATAAAGTTTACACAATAAAAGTTGATCCTGAGCTTGAAAGTTGTATGATGACTGAAAGAGACAAAAATAATCCTTTAGAAGCTTTGGAATCCTATACATCACAAGCAATCACAAAATAAGGAAAATAAAATGAAACTGACATTGATGAATTCATTAAGCTATTAGAAGATGATTGGGGTTCCTTAGATTTCACACCAACATTCATGGGTGAATATCAGATTACAATAAAAGAATCTGACAAGGGAAAATAAAAAGTAGTAATGTCAACACAAAATTCACCACAAAATTTTAAAGCATCCACCTCAACCACTTTAGAAGAAACAAACTACACAACAAACTTTAATGAAGGTGATTATGAGCCACCACCAAACCTGAAAGAAGTGAAAAAGCTTTATGGAAGAGGTTATGAACTTATGAAACAACTTGGTAATAGTAGAAAAGGATGTGGTGCTAGAGAACAAGGTATTTGTATCCCTATAGAGCCTAAAACACAAGAAACAACTTGTGGTCTTGGTTATTGTCCTTTGATAGAAGTCAAACCATCAAACAAGCCTTCACCCAATATCAACATTCTTACAACATATTCTTCCAAGATTTAAGTTTAACTTTAGTGCATCCTGAATTGATAGACATTAATGCTCCTAATTATTATCCTTTGAAAGACTCTCTTAACATCAATTTCATCACACAAAGCACTAACAATTACAGTTAGCAGTAGATTTTACACCATCCTTTTAGGGAGAGTAAAAAATATCACAATCTAAAGAGTCTTGTGTAAGTATGATATGTCATACCAAGAATGAGATATCTTTGTCACAAACTAAAGAAACATCCTCTACTATTGATCAAGAGAGTATCTTGTTGATACTCCTCCAAGATCATTTGATATCCCTCCCAACAAGAACATGGAAGAAATTTTATTAGAAGACTTCATTTTGTGAATATCATAGAGTTCATGGTCATTCTACTAATGAATGCAAGGCTTTGAGTAGTAAAATCCAACATCTTAAGGGATTTGGTGCTCTTCCTTATGTGGGGGAACCTAATTCTTCTAATTGATACTAATTTTCACTCTAGCATGTCTCTCATCAATAATTTTGGTTCATCCTTTCCCTGCACTAAGTGGGGGAAAGAGGTTAGATAGCCTTATCCTCGTATGTCACTTCTTGTTTCTTTTGGCTAGTTGACTACCTTTCATGTATATATAAAAGCAATCTTGGAATTTTATTGGCATGCCTTAAGTTGACTCGCATGTGACATACTGAGTTATCTAAATAGCATTATATTTTTGGGGGCAACCCTTCCCTCCTATTGCATGACTTAGGTTATTGGAAACATATGACTTGGCATAGGGATTTCTGCATAAGCTCTCATTTCTTGTTTTACTTTAAAACAATTTCTCATAGCAATGGTGTTAGCAACCGCTTTAAAGTGGGGGCATACATCAACATATCTTTCAACATTTTATGAGTGATTTTTCTTCTTTCATGTGATGAATCCTCTTTCTTGGTGGTGTCATTGGGTTTTATTTCCTTCAAGAATGTGATATCTCTTTGATTTTTTCTCTCTTTGGGATGCTAAGCATAGTGTTCCCTAAGATGAGACCTGACATTTGTCCTCTCTTGGAGACGTTAAGCACAATGTTCTCTAAGATGAGACCTTGCATGAACGGAGAAAAATCAGGCCTTTGGTGTAATCAAGGTGGTGATAACCTTCCTTCCAAATCAAAATGACCCAACATAAACAAGGAAACTTGCCTTCAGTCTAAAAAACACCCAACTTTCCCAAAACACACATAAAAGGCTTCTAGCCCTCAAAACACACTTTTTGATGAAATATTTTGAGGAAGGCCATACAAAGGCCTAGAAACCATCAATTTATAATTCCTATAGTACCAACACAACTTTTTCAAAAGAATACAAGTGACTTATTTGCAACAATATAGAGATTCAACACAACACCCCTGAATTAGGCTATTAAATTAGCCCTAAATTACAAAGGAAGTACTTCCTAAAATTCTTTTTTTCACCAAAACCCACTTGAAAAAGTTAAATTGTGATGTAAAACCACAAATTCATCAATCACTTCTTATTCCCTTGACCTCTAGACCACATTTCCACCAAACCCTCCAATTAGATGCAAAAACATAGGGTTTTATTGAATCTACCATCAACTGAGCTTATTGAACTTCAAAAATGCATCCAACGGTCTATATTAGGCCTATACAGACTCATCAAACCCTTACAAGATCATTTTGCACCAACAATTAGACAAATCCCTTCTCAAAACCACCATTTTCACATATAACAATGCAATTGTTAGCCTTAGGGCATCCTCCCATTTCACACAACTTATTCTTCCTACCTCCTAAATAAAAGAAACACCTAACCTAATTTTTGATATTTCATTCCTCCAAGCAACAGGGTTTGATAGTAGGAGGAATGGCCTATTCCATTATTTAGTCACCAAATAGAGTCTCACTGGTTTTTTTAAGTCGGTTACAAAAAATCTATGGGATTTTCCCCTAAAATTAATATTAGACTATCAAATTGGATTATAAAAAAACTTAAAACATAATAGAATGATATCTAATGAATTTTAGAGCACTCCAAGCCTACACAGGTCCATATAGATTGTGTAAAGTTTAGAAAAACATAAAAAAGTGTAGAAAAACGTTGTATATTGATGGAAAATATTCAATACAGTAATCAACTCCTCAACTTCGAGCTTGGAGAGGCTTATACATTTTCCATTCAAAACTAACCATTTAAAACATCCATAACTTACTTTTAAAATATTGACCCTTCATATTCTCTAAAAATTGCATTTTGACAACTTTTTGCTTGACAACATTTTTTTTGCATTTTTTGTGCAACTTTTACAAACTTGACTCCTACAACTCTAAACCACCCAAATACATCATAAATGGTATTTTTAGACCTTATTTAATATAAATTGACTCAAACCACCCCAAATTCCCTACTCACCCTATAATCAACATCAAATGATCAAATTTTGACAATGTACGTTTAGGTGCTATTGCACCATACATCCCCATAGAAAAAGAAGTCGTGTTAGAAGAGTTGGGATTTATTCAATGCTTCATCTCTAATCCATATAATCCCTAGCCTAAAAACTCTTTCATCTGGCTCAAGCTCACTGAAATCTCATGATCTACAGGCTGCATTTCTTACATTGTTTGCAAACGAATGTGACTTCATCTCTGTCAGTAGTCTTGCTATCTACCTTTTACCAGTCCCTGGTTCTAATCCTAATGATATGTTTTCCTTTACACCTGTAATCAAGCACTTGTCAGAAACTTTTGGCACTAACTTTACCTTTATCACATCTTCACACTTGCATTTTCCTTTATTAACTTGTCTATTATGTTCTTTCACAACTGTCATCAGACTTTTTGTCTTGCCACCAAGTACTACTATACCAACAAACCTATCTTCCATTGTATTCGCTGCACCATCAAGTTTATGTCTTGTTCTTGCTTTTTTTTTAATTTTATTCTCAACCAAAGGGCATACAATAGACCCTATCATGACATTTGTATTCCAATTCACTTTCCACCAATTTGAAGCAACTTTTCCACCTTCTATCAGAGCTTTTTCAGACTTCAAACTGACTGCAACACTTACCCTTGTATCTTCCTTTACATCTTTTACCAATTCTTTCTTTCCACACATTATCACTTTGGCCTTACCTTTTTCATCTCCCACCAAAGGAGTTAAAAAAAACTTGCAACCATCCTTCACTATTGTGTATGTGTTCTCTCTTCCATCATACAAGGCATGCTTGCCATACTGCCAAGGTCTACCTAGGAGTAGGTGACAACAATCCATAGGAAGAATATCACAAACTAAACTATATTTATGGCCTCCAATCTATAAATCTACCATAGCTTTTTCATTAACCAACAAAGATTACCCATCAACATATTCAACCAAGACACTTTATAGGGCAACTCATGAGGAACTTTTTGAAAATTCAATTTGTTAATCATCTCACTTGACACCATGTTTTTAGTTGAGCCTGAATCAATAACAATTTTGCATACCTTTTTTGAGTCTTGAAGAGGCTTTTTCTTTGTAATGGTTCCACTTCCTTGGCTACCTTCAATACAGTCTTCCCCATCATCAACATTTCTCATGTTTCAAGAGTAGCTCTTAAAATTTCAAAATTTTTACTCTCACATTCCTCTTCTTGAATGATTTGTGCTCTCTTATCAATCCTATTTTCACCACTTGATGAACTACCAACCTTTTCAGGACACTTCCAAGATGGATGACCATATTCATTACAAGTATAGCATCTCCTTGCAAAATCATTAGAGTTTCTACCGCCCCTAAACCTTCCTCTACCCCTAAAACCTCTTCTTGTATCAACACCTTTCTCCTTACATCTTTTTGCTTCTTCTTGTTCCTCACGATGTTTGCTTTGGTCTGATTGTTCCTCTCCCCCTCTTGTGTTAGCACCTCTTTCTCTAACTAATTTCTCTTGCCTTATTTTAAGCTTTTCCTCCACCTTGATTACTAATTGAAAAACACTCTTAACGGACTTTGGGTTAGCAACAACAAGTTCATCTTGAATATTAAATCTGAGACCACCTAGATATCTAGCCACCTTTTTCAGCCTCATCTTCATTCCTTCTTGACCTTATGCTTAGTTTGTAAAATTCATCAATGTGACTTGATATCAAGATCTTTTTGTTTGAATCCTTGCAACTTCTTATACAATTGAACTTCATAATCCTTTGGAAGAAACTTACCTTTCAATTTTGCACCATCTTGTCTCAAGAAGCTATTCTTGACTTACCTTGTTTTCTTCTTTCGCTTGCTCGTATTCCCACCATAGAAGAGCATGAACTTTGACTTTAGTCTTTCCCACCTTCACCTTATGTTCCTCTAAAATATCTTCACTTTCAAAATGGTTATCCATAGCAACTATCCAATCAAGAAATTCTTCTTCATTCAAATTACCACCATACAAAGGAAGATCAACTTTTACCTTCATTGAATCACCTTTCACTACTTTGATCATCTTTATCATCCTCTAATCTTCAACCCATCTAACTCCTCTTCAACATCTTCATATTCTTCATCTTCCTCTTCTATTTCACTCTCATCATTCACTTCTCTTCTCTTCTTTGTCTCCAAGGCAGCAAGCCTTTCCAAAACTACATTATGTGATTCCAAAAGCTTAGCATACTTCTCTTTTAGATCTTGGGACTCTCTTGCAGCACCAACAACCTTTGGAGGCATCTTCACCAAGTTGTCTTTTCACCTTCCAAATCAACTTTTTTCAAACCTGCAAAAATCAATCAAAAGAGACCTTGTCCCTAAGCTTTGATACAACCTAATGTAAGAAAAGTGGTGATAACCTTCCTTCCAACTCAAAATGACCCATCATAAACAAGGAAACCTTCCTTTAGTCTAAAAAACACTCAACTTTCCCAAAACACACACAAAAGGCTTTTGGCCCTCAAAACACACTTTTTAATGAAATATTTTAAGGTTGTAGAAAGACCTAAAAACCATCAATTTGGACTTCCCATAGTACCAACACAACTATCCCAAAAAGATACAAGTTACTTCTTTGCAACAATATAGAGATTCAACACAACACCCCTGAATCAGGCTACTAAATTAGCCCTAAATTACAAAGTAAGTACTTCCTAAACTTCTTATTTTCACCAAAACCCACCTAAAAAAGTTACATTGTGATGCAAAACCACAAATTCATCAATCACTTCTCAGTCCCCTAACCTCTAGACCTCATTTCCACCAAACCCTCCAACTACATGCAAAAACCTAGGGTTTTATTGAATCTACTGTCAATCGGGCTTATCAAACTTAAAAAATGCATCCAACAGTCTCTATTAGGCCTGTAAAAACTCCTCAAACCCTTACAAGATAATTTCCATCAACAATTAGACAAATCCCTTCTCAAAACCACCATTTTCACATAGAACAATGCAATTGTCAACCCTAGGGAATCCTCCCATTTCACACAACTTATCCTTCTTGCCTCCTAAATAAAATAAATACATAACCTACTTTTTGATATTCCATTCCTCTGAGCAACAAGTTCTGACAGTAGGAGGAATGTCCTATTCCATTATTTATTCACCAAACAGAGTCTCACTGGTTCTTACCAGTCAGTTACAGAAAATCTATGAGATCTTCCACTAAAATTAATATTAGACTATCAAATTGGATGATAAAAAAACTTAAAACATGCTAGAATGATGTCAAATGAATTCAAAATCACTCCAAGCTTGCATGGGTCCATACAAATTGTGTAAAGTTCAGAAAAATAGAGGAAAGTGGAGAAAAATATTGGATATTGATGGAAAATATTCAGTATAGTAATCAAATCCTCAAATTCGAGCCTTGGAGAGGCTTATATACATTTTCCATTCAAAATTAACCACTTCAAATTCCCATAACTGACTTTTAAAATATTGACCCTTCATATTCTCTTAAAAATTCATTTTGACAACTTTTTGCTTGACAACATTTTTTTGCATTTTTTTTTGTGCAACTTTTAGAAACTTGACTCCTACAACTCTAAACCACCCAAATACCATCATAAATGGTCATTTAGACCTTATTTAATATAAATTGACTAAAAGCACCCCAAATTCCCTAGAATCGCCCTATAATCAACATCAAATGATCAAATTTTGACAAATGTGTTTAGGTGCTCTTGCACCAGCCTTTAACAAAAATTTTACATGACAAAAGTTTTTACAAAATAATTACGTATTGTGGAACCTTATTAAATTTATCAAGAGGATAAATTTGGTATAGTTAGTATAATGGGAAGCCGATACACTAGCATGACTTTCTCATTATACAGTGGGAAGCCAACACATTGGCATGCCTTTCTCACTAAATGACTTCTTTGGGACAACTCGCCTAGTGGAAAAAATGAGGTTCCACTACCCTAAAGTGGCATACACATACTTTGGGACAACTCACCTAGTGGATAAACTAAGGTTCCACCACCCCAGAGTGAGCAACATTTGTTATGGACAAATAGCCACCACCTCACATCGCATTGAATTGATTGTGCTTGATCCTTTGTTTTTCTTTTTCTTGGCCTTTAACAAGGTATGATTATGTGTATTTATTATTGTTGCATACTTAAGTGTCTTGAATTTCTACTTTAGTGTGAGTTTGACATGGGTTCATCCTCTCACTAAAGTGGGGGAAAAATGTAGTCATGGAAAAAGTAGCCTTTTTCTTGCTTGATCTGGTAATTGACATTAAAAATTTGAACTAAAGGTGTCTTGGAATGGTGTTGTAATGTCTTATAAACATTCACACTATTCTAGGACCTTCATTTAACTAAAAAATTCCTTAATTGGTCCTTTGCAAAGGTGTTGTAAAGTGTTGTAACACACTTTCACACTTTTGTAGGATTCATTTGCTTAATTAAGACTAAGGGGCCCTTTTCCAAATAAAATATATTTAATGTGTACCTTATTTAGGTGTTGTAAAGTGTTGTAACACACTTTCACATTTATCTAGGGTCCCCTTAATTAATGGTGGTTAATTTAGTTTAATTAACCCTTCTAAATTAAATTCAAGCCCCCTTTCAAGGATCAATCTCGACACCCAAAAATAATATTGTATGAAATTTAATTTAGAAAATTTGTTGTATTGAAAAATGTTGCTAGGACCTATTCACCTTTAATGGAAAATGAGTCCTCTCCACATAGGAAACGCCTATCTCTACATTTTTGAGGTGGATTTTTTATGTTATTTAACCTCCCCGAAGCTCAGTCTTGGAAATTGTGCCAAGACCCATTTTCCTTTAGTGGTGAATGGGTCCTCCCTTAATAGTACCCCCATTTTTAAATTTAATTGTGGCGAGATCCTTATAATTTTAATACCTAGATCTTAGGTCAGCTTGAACTCTTTGAATTTTGGGGTTAATCTCCTAATTTAGTATAAATAAGGGGTTAATTCACATTGTTTCTCCTAGCAATTAATTCCAAGCATTGGAGCATTCAAGTTTGAGTCTACAAGAGCATTACAAGAGCATTCATAAGGCATTTCAAGGAAGATTTCAAGAGTTTATTGCAGCAATTCAAGATTTTATCATCATATCAAGGGTTTGATGCATTCATTTATGTTGTTGAGCTAAAGAAGTGGATGTAGCATTGAAGATCTATTTGCAACTATTTTTAAGACCATATCCATGGATCCAAGATCTACGTTCTTCATGGTCACTACATGTGATAGATTACAGATTTGTTTCACAAGACATCATCCAAGCTATCTACATTCCATCATTTTATGTTTCGTGCTTCAATTCCTTTATTTAATCATATGGTTTAATTACCTACAAGGGGTTTGACCAAGGAAAACCCCTATCCCCTAACAAACAACATTTTTCTCCTCTTGCATGTGTGATTGTAGGTTTTAGGTTGAAGAGCAAGATTTGGAGCAAAATTAGTCCTCATTAGGGCTGAAGTAGTGAAAATCTAGAATTTGGAGTTGAAAACTAAGTGGAAAAAATTCTAGAAAGCACTTTCTAGAAACCCTAATAGGGACCCATTCACCACCCTGGGTGAATGAGTCCTTAGTGATCCCTGAAACAACACTTTCCCAAAAACGTACACAACATTTGACCCTCTTAAAACATACCTTTTGTTGCTATAATAGTTAGGTTGCATTTCTAATTGTTATTTGCATGTTTTAGCCCTCATAATTGAGTGCTTTAATAAGAAAAAGAAATTAGTGGTTTATCATCTTGTTCATTCATGGTGGTAAACCCTACTTCTTCTATTAAACAACTAACTCATGGGATCCCCACATATAGATGGAGATAGATTAATCATCATAGAAAATTGAAACCATACCTTATATTTATAGCATGATATATAGTGAAATGCATTTCACTTTACTACACGAATCCCTAAAGAACTAAATCATCATGAGATGAACAGTGCAACAAATTAATTAATTTTTTTGTGGGAATGCACATGTATTACAAAAATATTGAATATTCATTTAAGATAAAAAGGGCAAGTATAAAATTTATCTTTAAAAATTTGAGTCAATTTCAATGTTAACCAAAATGTGCTAGCAAAAATGTACAACATCAAGAACATAATAGACACAATGTGCAAACCACTTGCAAAAAATACAAATTTAAAGATAATAAATTTAAAAAAACTAAAGCTAAGCTAAAATAAATTACAAAGGATATGAAGAATTGAAATGAAAGAATTGATCCAAAAAATAGTTTAGAAGACCTTATTTGCGAAGAGATAATAGAGATTAAACATCGTTATGGTGTCCCCATTTGACATAAGGTCGCAAATAGAAACCATTAACTTTATCACTTATAGAGTTGTTATCTAGTGTTTCCAGAATTATATAGATACATTTGATATAATATATTTGATAAGATATGAACTCAACTAGAATACCTTTAACTTGCTTGGGTGCTTCTAAAAGTAGATATCCAATAGTAATAATAGTTTTCTAGTTAGAATCATGTTGTTTAATATGATGTTCATACTATATATTTTCTTCTATGTTTCAATGTGTTAATCCAAACCACAAGTTTTTTTTGAGTGATTATAGTTCACTTTAACATTATTTAATATTTAATTAATAATATAAATGGGAAATGCATGCAATTCACAATCTAGGCATAAAAATATAATCAAGAAAATGACCTTCTTTCTAAATGTTAGTTGAAAGTGAACATATCTTTTTAGTCACTTTGATGTTGGACCATATGCCCCAAGGACCATAGGTACACTTTAGGTCCAATATTTTGGTATGTGCAGGATCATGGAGAAAATAGTCCCTTAAGTGGTGAAAAATTCAAAAAAATCAGAGTTAGGAAACTATACGTAAAAATTTGAATAAGTTATCTATATTATTTCAAAAAGATGTAGGAATAGAATCTATAGGAAATTGAATGTAGTTTCTAAACTACTAGGTTTATTTTTTAAAAAAATCTATTTGGTGAAAATTTGAAATTTCAATGTAGTAGTACTTAGAATTTCAAGGGAAAAAATAAGTAGGTTCTGTCTAACCACCCTAACCACAATAAAATGATAATGTTACTATAAGATTTTAGATATAAATTAAGAGGGACTCATGTTCTGATGTGATGCATGTTATTTGTAATTTTTTCTAGAAGTAAATAATAAATTATAAATTTCTTACGTGCAACTTTTGAAATATAAAAGCTCGTATGTTTGACCACCATAACTTGGTCAAAACTTCATGAAATTCACTTTTTTTTTTTTTAATCCTATAGTATGTGAAGCATAGAATGTGAAACATGTTTCAAGATTTAAAAATGTGTCTGGATTGAAGCTATAGATATTTTCAATCACGACTATCAATCAGGGACTTTAGTCATAATTCAAATAGAAAATGAATAATAATTATTTTATTAAATTTCAAAGTAAAAACTATAATTTATATTGGTGGAAAACTAAGAATCTTCTTTCAAAACCCTTTTAGTTTCACCATCAATTTTGGGTAAAAAAGAGTTGTAAACCACATACCCTACACATACCATCATATTGCCATTTTTTTGGCTCATGCTTGATCCTACACATACCCATTTACAACCAACATTACATGCCTTGAAACAATAATATTCTCCAAAATCTTGTTAAATGCCTCATTAATTATATTTAATTGTGGGTGTTGTGGAGTACTCCTATGATGTTAGATCATAATAGTGTACAACAATAACTAAATGGATAATGCAATTAAGTGCATCCCTTAATCACTAGTTAGGTTTATAGGGTAACCAAACCTTGTAATTATGTTTTCAAGTATCTAGGCATCCTGATCTACAAACCTTGTTATTTTTCATATGTGACATCTAGTTTGGTTTAGTATCTAGTTAGGCTCAAAGGTCTAACCCTAATTAGATATCTAGTCTAAGTGAACTATATATTTAGTAATGAAATTTTAAAAAATAAAATTCCACCTTTTCAACTCCTATCTCGGCATATAATTTTGTCTAATTTAATGTACACATCCCTATACTTTTTATTTTGATAGATAACTTCATGACATATTAAGGTAAATGAGCCAATGCTTGACTAGGTTATATTACATGTGATGCTAAATTCTAAAGGTTGTCATTTTTTATTAGATTAAAAATCATTAGATAGAACTTGGTGTAGTGGTGAAAATTACATACCCATACCCTTTTCCATTATGTTATTTTCCCACTTTGGTCAAGGTGCCTTATACAATAATTGGCTTACAATTGGCATATTCATATATGAATTCAACTAATATCTTGACCCTTGTCATCACCAATCCCTAGAGTTCCATTCATGGTCCCTAAGTTCACTATTCTTCACCTTGGATTAGATCGACAAGTGTTGACCTAACACAACTATAGGTTTGACTTCTTCGCTTTCAAATTTAAAAATTCTAATTTGTTATTTGGTTGGCTATTTCACTAATCATTATTAGCCAACCTAACACATGCTATGTTGATTTGTGTAATTGTTTTTTGTATTTACAAGAATTTCCTCATTCAGTTGAAACTATCTAGGATATTAAGGATCATTTAAGAATCAAATGAGCAATCTATAGTTTAATTTATGAATTTAGCACATAAATTAGAGTATTTGGATAAGACCATCCTTGGTCCACTATACATTTGAGTATTGTCTTTTAATCTTTTCTTAGAGTCGTAAAGTTGACCCATCTAGGGGCTTGGTTAAGGAGAAGTTGAACATTGTGATCTAGCAAATTCTAATAGGTGTTTGTAAACATTGTCACTTCTTAGAAGTGCACATATATCAAAGAATTAAGGAAAATAGGTTGTAGACTATTGAAATCAATGAGATCATATATGTATAAGATCATTTGCACACATAAGATTACTTCTACACTCAAAGAGATCAATTGCACATATGTGGATCCAAATTATGAAAATAAATAGAACATTTTATGAATGAAAGATTGTTATTTGATTTATCTAAAAATATATTACATAATGATAAACTATCTCTTAGCATCTATCACAACATTTCTTAATCATTGAAATCTAACTAAATATCATTTTAAATATAATTTAATCTTTACATTTATTTTCTTATTACAAGGATCACCATTAACTAATAATCTAAATCAATGTTTAATTTACCTCACAATTAATTAATTTTGCCACAGCAAGTCCCTTATTAATATGAAACAAAAATAAATAAATAAATTACACTGAAGGCTTGTCCCTATTTGAGCTTTCGGAACTCAATTTGTCAATCAATGGTTTATAAGCACCGAGAAGGATTGATTGACAGTGTGGTAAAATGCAGCCGTAGATTGTTTAAAGCAGGCAGATCGAATCATTCCTCGCTTTATCACCGTAGGTCTGTAACTCCTCGTCAGTGCTGCTCTTCACTTAAGAGTTTGAATGTACACCGATCCTTCATCACCGTTTAACTCCTCGTCACCGCTTCTCTTCACTTAAGAGTTTGAATGTAAAACGATCCTGTTTAATGTTCATAACGAAACTTAAGGAATTAAGGAATAAACCGATCCTGTTTAATGTTCATAACCGACGTTAAAGGAATTGTATATTACAAGACTTCAATATGAAAATACTGTGCTAAAGACCTATGCTGGTGTTTGCATATTACAGGATTACCACGTTCTACTGGTTATATAATTATTGAAGCAAATGGTGGTCTGAATCAGCAGCGCACATCAGTATATAATCTCTCTGTGGATCATTGGCTGGAATTATTCTATACGGTTTATTATTTCTCCATATTGAATTGGGGCTCTGATACAAACTCTACTTGGTTTTGCAGATCTGCAATGATGTAGCTCTGGCAGGCCTTCTGAATGCAACTCTTGTGATCCCCAAGTTCCACTTTAACAGTGTTTGGCAAGATCCCAGGTAAGCTATCCGGTATTTTTATAATGTCTCTCTACCCTGGCTTATTTTTTTCTCATGGAATGCCTGTGCTGTGAAAACATGTTATACTGCTTCTATTTTTGGTGCAAGATGCGACAGCTAATGCTATAAATCTCTTTTCTATCAGCAAGTTTGGAGACATATATGACGAAGAACATTTTGTAAGAACTTTGAGAGATGATGTAAGGATAGTGAGAGAACTCCCAGAAGATTTAATGGAGAGGTTTGACTACAATACAAGCAATATCTCAAATTTCCGGATTAAGGCTTGGTCTTCTGTTGATTACTACTTGCAAAAAGTTCTTCCCAAATTACTTGATACTGGGTAAGTTAAGATTTCTTCTGTGATCTTATCTTAATTTCTTATGATTTGAACAAATTTATAAGCATTAGTACAGGAAAATCTAGCATTTGTAAATGTAGAAGCTTTGGGTTTTATTCTTGGTTAAGTCTATTAAATACACCAAGAAAGGTTAAGTGCTTGTAAACTTGCACATTTGAGTTTTATAGGCATGCAAGAATCCTACTTGATATTGTGTAAAGAAATCAGTCTGTATGAATAAGTGAATACATTTTATTCCTCTCTGGAAGTTTGGCCTGTGAGATATTTTGATCATGCACAGAGAAATCAGTCTGTGTGAATAAGTGAATACATTTTATTCCTCTCTCGAATTTTTGCCTGAGATATTTTGAGCATGCACAGAGAAATCAGTCTGTATGAATAGGTGAATACATTTGAACCCTCTGTGGAAGTTTTCCCTACGAAATAATTATTTATCTTAAATGTTTCTTCTTTTATGCCAGTGTGATCCGGATATCTCCATTTGCAAATCGATTGGCATCAGAGGTCCCATCCAACATACAGTGTCTCCGATGTTTGGCTAATTATGAAGCATTAAAATTTTCTGAGCCTATTGCTTCGCTTGCAGAAAAGTTAGTAAAGCGCATGACTAGGGCAAGCTCCAAGCATAATGGGAAGTTTATATCTGTTCATCTTCGGTTTGAAGAGGTGCTTATAACATCCATGTTTCTGTATCTTTTAAATGGACATGATATTTACCTACTGCATGAAGTTTACTAGGTAAAAATGTTGTATTTTTGTATGAGTTAATTCTGGATATGATTGTTATTCTTGTATAATTTGTAGGACATGGTAGCTTTCTCATGCTGTGTTTATGATGGAGGAGAGGCAGAGATGCTTGAAATGAATGCTGCACGTGAAAGAGGATGGAAGGGCAAGTTCAATAGAAAGGGTCGCATCATTAGGCCTGGGATGAACAGGAAGAATGGGAAATGTCCGCTTTCTCCATTGGAGGTGCTTCACTGATATATTTCCTT
>VDFB02338433.1:0-28583 GCA_007258455.2 Sequoia sempervirens
GCCAAACTTGGCAAGTCGGCGAAGGGGATGGTAATGGAAGATGCAGATCCCATAATGCGAGTGGACACCCCGACATAGCTGTCGCATAAATAATGAAAGGTGAAAGGAATCCCACATGAGGAAACCCGCAAGGGCGGACCCACACCAAACAAAAGATGCTAGTCTTGAAGACCTAAGGAAAACTGCCAAAGGATCTCTATGAAGGCAAAAGACATGAAAATTTCAAGGGTGGTAAAACTTGGCCGACTTAAGATAGTAACTTTATTACTCCTCTACCAATTGGGACTCAAAATAGGGGGCATGTAATACGAGACGAAGGCAAAAATGACCTAGCGAAGATGAAAAGATAGGGTCCCCATTTTGAATGGGGTGTGTGTGCTATAGGAACAACAATAATTTTAACTATTTTCCAATTCTAGCAAATATTTGAATCAATCGAAAGCAAAAATCTATCTCCTTGTATGTATAAATGGCAATCTATACAATTGAACAATTATATATAAATTTTGGTAAATATAATACAAGATTTGTATAAGATAAAATTGGAACAAGAGGTTTAAAATTTGACTGATAAATTCATTGAAGTTCATACATCGAACAAACATATATAATGTATATTGATGTTTAATACAACTATATAACATGATGAAACATATGTGCATGTAGATACAATTAAAGCTTATCAACTTTTAGCTCAAGACCACAAATTTATATTTACATAGTCTCTTGATATATTTTTTTATAGTGACAATCACATGGTAGACCGACTTGATGGGAACCTACAAAACTAATTAATGTAAGTAAAGTAACTATATTTTTTATGAGTCATGTAACTAAATAATTCATGTGAGAAAAGAACAATATATAGTAAAAGTTAGAAAATTGGATCTTATAAATTCCTTACAAATTCAAGTGATGTTTTCCATAGGATGGATTAAGGGGACCTAAGAGGATATAGCTTAAGAGGTCCTAAGAGAATTCCTTAAGGGGAGTTAAGAGAATGACTTAAAGAGATACAAGAGGGTGGATTAAGGGGAGTTAATAGAATGACTTAAAGGGATGCAAGAGGGTGGATTGTAAAGGAGTTAACACTAGCACAAATAACAATATATGACTAAATAAACTATTAAAAATTGCATATAAATTACTAACTTTAGTTATGTGACTATTAGTGGTTTATTTGTAGTAATTTATAACACCACTAAATTTATGACTAAATAATTTTAGTCATTAATTTGGTCATTGATTTAGTCATTAATTTAGTCATAGTAGTGATTAATTTAGTCATATATTTAGTCATTGATTGTTGTTAACTTGTCATTTATTTAGTCACGGTAGTCATTTATTTAGTCATATATTTAGTTCTTAATTTAGTCATTACTTTAGTCATATATTTAGTCATCAATTTAGTCATTTAGTCATATATTTAGTCATTAATTTTGTCATTACTTTAGTCATATATTTAGTCATTTTTATTTACTGGTTTCCATTAATAAAAAAATTACTTATCAACTATCTAAAATATTTGCACAATAAAACAACAATGAGAAGGTAAAAATAGCTTATTTTATTAATAAAAAAATATTACATTCAGTTGTGTAAGCTTGAAAATGGAGTTACAATTTGTTGTCCCAACACAAAAGAACTTAAAAAGATTACAATACATTGCTAGGAGAGAAAAGAACTAGCTGAAATCTACTCCAAAACCTTGCCTTTATGTTGTTCAACAACTTACAAAAGAATAGGAACATGACTGTTCTTTTATATCATAACCTATAGTCCCTTACCCTTGTAATGCTTGTTGATCCTCTAACTGTCATTTTTGCATGACTGTTCTTTTATATCATAACCTACAGTCCCTTACCCTTGTAATGCATAAGTACATGATACATATTTGCAAAGGAATTTTCATTCTATGATTGTGATAAAGCTCCAATCATCTGTAGGCTGCCCTCATTCAAACTAAGCATGCACAAAGATATTCAAACTCTCTTGCCTATTGTAGCTCTTTATGGAAACTCTTCCACCACCTCCACCAGCCCATCCCTTACCTTCAGAAGCACTTATCATACCCATTCCCTTCCTACACAAAGCAAAAAAGAGTCCCTCAATGCTACAATTAATAAAACCAATCTAAATGTAAGCAAAAAAAGTGCATCCATGGTTAGTGTAAACAATAACCTTAAATTTGAAATAATTCAATGGGTCTATACTAAAGTACCAAAGCATTAAGGAGATTTTAGATTTTCTACGATGTTCATATCCTAGAAAGATTAATGACTTACGTCAAGATAATGACTTCCATGGGTCATTATCAATTAAAATTGCTTGCATTTGTTAAATATCTATCATGAACATAACATCTTAAAAGAATATTTCCTTGTTATTAAAACAAAAATGATCAAGGTATCAACTCTAATAAAGAAACTACCATCAATCTAAGCCAACATAAATATAAGTAGAAGTGGTGTTTACAGCCAAACAATAACATTAGTTGTTGCTATGTAAGAAAAATATAACAAAACATGCCAAGAGATTGTAGACCAATATCAATGATTGTTTTATTCATAAGGAGTAGTGCTTGTACACAAAATATAGACCAAGAAACATCTATCAAGATTGGACTACTTTCCAAAACTAGGAAAAACATGTATAAAATGTTTGACATTTGTCAAATATAACACAACCATCAACAATTACCTAAAGCCAAATCATAGCAACTACCCACAAGTCAACAAGGAATTAGCATAAAGTTAGTTTACAAACAAAATACAAAAACTTAACAAGTTAATTTATACGAACTACATCCTCCCCTGCCCCCCATTCAAACTTGCTTTGCAATGCTAGCATCTTTAGCATATGCATCTTGAATGTTTTTAGCAAGCCTATGAAGAAAGATATTTGAAGCTCCTCATTCAGCCACAATAAATGGACCAGTAGCTAGAGTTACAAGGGAAACTTGCCAACTATTTATGAATCCCACAACAAGACCTCCAAAAAATGTTGCCATGTTATGGACATAATTTCCCACCTGGTTCATCAACTGAGTTATGTGCATCCCCAAGGAAAGTTGTGAATTGTTGAGTACACAAAGCAATGGGACAAGCTTAGTTTGATATATCACTGGGCAATGGGGATAGGATCAATATACTAAACAATGGGATAAGCTTAGTCTAATACATAATTGCAATGGGGACAAACTCTACATGAAGGTTGTGATTGCAACAGTTAGGAATTGTTGAGAAGATACTTGGAGATGAGTCTTGGTTTTATTTAAGTATTTTAAGCACTTTGGCATTTTATAAAATTTTAACCAATGTCTTTCATCTTTAAGACTTTAATGAATCCATAACCTATAAATCGTTTTAGAACCATTTTCATGGTAAATGAATTAAGCTATGTTTTAATACATGATTATACCCATCAAGTTATAATAAATAAAGGCGCAGGGTATAAAGAATCATTTATCTGCCACCATAGTGAAAAATTAGCAATTGCATTCGGTTTGTTAAACATGGCCCCTGGTACAACTATTAGAGTTATTAAGAACCTTAAAGTATGTTTTGACATCTGCAAGATTGTTGCAAGAGAAATTGTTCTGAGAGATGTGATATGTCCATAAAACATACCTGATATGTCCATAACTCTTGTGACAAGTCATGAGTGCCATCTTTAAACCCTTGGATTTCTACATAGCTTAATCCTACACTCTTTCACTCAAAATGTGCCCCCAAATTCTTTTACCTCAAAATATGAGCAATCAAGCAGGCATGTTAAGAACTTCTTTCATGCAAGCACTTCAAAAAATAAATATACTGTAGCATATACATAAGATTACAAGATGTGCAATTATCAAGTGTACATTATAACAACAAATTTATGTTTCATCACATTACAACATTCAAAGTAAACCACAACTGACATCATCAAAAGCCTAACTTCAATTCCATATTTAGTAACACAGTCATAAAAGTACAAACAAAGGCTCAAAAAGCTCAATGAAATCTTTAAATCAAATTTCAATCATTATCGACAATCCAAGCATCACACTCAATATAGCTATATCATTTTTCCCAAGGCTTAGAGAAATGGGTATCTCGACATTGAAGCTTGGACTCATTTTATTTCCATTTGCACTTCTTGCATCATAAATCAAGTTTCAAAAGGTCTTCATTAACATTTTCAAAATCCTTCATGCAACAAAAACAGAGATGAAAACCTTGAATGCACTATTATGACTCTAAACTTTACATTATAAATGGCTTGGACTTCAACCACACTTACAAGATATAATAGTTGCATAAACTAAAAGGATGAATTGAACCAACAGGCTAGCAGCCATCAAATGTCAAAACTTGTACAAACAATAAACAACTACCCAGTGTTCACTGTAGCGTCCCTAAACACTATTTCTTGAGAATTTACTAATTTCCCTATTCATTTTCTACCAAATATGTCAGGATTTTGTCTCTCAGATCAAAATGAATGATAGAGAAAGTAGAAATATGATCAAGAGGAAAGTAATTCTAGTTATAAATAGCAATGAAATAACCATATCTGTATCTAGATAACTATGGTTATAGCAGCCAATCTATAAACAACTGAGTAGAAGGCCCAAAATTTAAGACAAAGACCAAAAA
This sequence comes from Sequoia sempervirens, assembly GCA_007258455.2. Lineage (NCBI taxonomy): Eukaryota > Viridiplantae > Streptophyta > Pinopsida > Cupressales > Cupressaceae > Sequoia > Sequoia sempervirens. The sequence continues at coordinate 4,641 of VDFB02338433.1, forward strand.
TAACAACCATAGAACCACACCTAAGAACTGACTCTGTGGAGCATGTATAAGAAAAACTAGAGGCTCTATGGCTGAACATGATATCTGAGATTCTAAATTAGTCCCCATAACTTACATGGGAAAATCTAAGGCTTTACGACAAAGCTTTGTTTTCAGATTCTTGTCAAAAAATGTGGCATCATAAAGTTCACACAAACAACATAATTCATCATACTAAATATAATTTCCTCATGCTAATGTTTTGGAGCAAAACAAATATAAGCCATGTAGAACACGAGCTAAACAATGTTTTCTTTGTAAACTGACATATTATGTTAATCATTGTGGGCATAGGTAGTGTTGTAATGAGTTAAGGTTTAGTTGTTGGCAGTTGTGTTACCAATAATTGCAAGTCTTGTCATTCAAATAGCAAGAATTATGTCAAAGTAGGTGCACTAAGTATTGGGTCCTCCCTATTATGAGTAAATTGTATTTTAACATTACCAGTTTATGAAAGATTTGATGATTATATATTTTTTTGTTTTACAATTACTTGAGTTATTATTGCAATTGATGTTCTCTAGTAGCATAGCAGATATCCGCAAACATTTTGGTGCCATTGCATTTGTGCAAATCAGGTCAATTGAAATTGGTTCAAAGGATACATCAGTTACCAATACCTATTGAAGACACCATATAAATGATGGCAATATAGGTGGTTTGATCAATTGAAGAAGTGGTCAAAACAAACCAAGAAAGGAAATATAATCATAAAAGATTCCAAGCATTTGAGGAACCTATCCATACACGAGCACATCAAGGAAGAATCATGTAAAAACCAATTGCTTCCAAGATCCATCTGGAACAACTTAGTAGTAACCAAAGATGTTGATCGACAGCTTGATCATTTACTCAAACTTATTTCCAAGCACTTAATTGTAGCACAAAACCTTCATGTCAAATGTGACCATGAATTGCAATGACAACAAATACTCAAAGACAGACATTGAACCAAAACATGATAATGTCATTGATCCCAAACAAAGGTGGGAGAAAGAGAGCCCAATAAAGCAATAGACCAAACAATTAAACAATCTATTAGATTATTAGAATAAGAGTAGAGACAAGGGCTTCATGAGGCAACCTCCACTAGAAAATCGAGGAGACAACTTAAGAAATTGCTTAAATTTCACTAAAAATGCTTTTTTTTTTTTGCAAAATTCAATGATAAGATGCATCCAATGAGTCAATAAATGAGTACATAAAAGAAACAAGCTGAGTCTAGCTATATTTTATTTATTTGAAAGCAAATTGGGTACAAAATGGCATCGTTATTTGGAATGTGTTGATGTTGATATTATGAAACAAAATGAAAATAGCAAATTATTTTTTGTAAAAATGAAGACTTGTAGGAAAACTTGGAAACTTAGACTTGAAGAACACCTAGAAAATCAAATGAATTCATTGGGAGTTTGAGGGAAATGCCCCCAATGGGGGTTGAGGGGCAGTGTCCCTTGTGGGGGTTTGGGGGAAACACCCTTAGTGGGGTTGAGGGGCAACGCCCCTCGTGGGGGTTTGGGGGCAACACCCCTAGGGGGGTCGAGGGGCAGCGCCCCTCGCGGGGGTCTGGGGGTAGCACCCCTTGTGGGGCTTTTGGGGCAGTGCCCCCTGCGTGGGCTCCCGTGGAAGTAATCTCTAACGAGAGGGGCAAAGACCTCCAACCCAGGTCGAGGGGGCTAACCCCTGTGGGGTTGGGGCAACACCGCCGGGGTTTAGGGAAAGCCACCAATGGGGATTGAGGCGACCCCTCATGGGCTTGGGGAAAAACCCCACGGGCTCAAGAGGCAGCTACCTTGTGGAGGTGTTTGGGTAGTGCTCCTGCCGGGTCAAGGGCAGCACCCCTCGCCAGAGTCCCAGGAATTACCCTTAAACGCCCTATCATGCCTTCAAAACCATACAAACTCCAAGACACACCCGCTTACGATTTTGAGCGGCAAAAAATCGGGACATTTTCTTATTTTCCCGCCGATATGCCCTAGTACCATATGCTTTCATCGGCTCATATTGCGGAGCCATGAGAGGAGTTCGACAGTAATGTTGTCGATAGTGTTATGTGGGGAGCCTTTGACGTTAGCCAACAGTCACTCATCGGCCTAACATTACTACATCGTAACCCCCATAGCCCATTGATAGACTGATGAAAGCAACCTCACTTGTTTATATATCTGTCAGTTGGAGCCTCTCGACAGTTAGCCCATAGTGTCATCACCTCAATATTAGTTGAAGATTCTGGGAACTCCCCTCATAGCTCCACCAATAGACCGATGAAAGTAGCTCACTTGTCCATATAGTCTATCGGTGGAGCTATGAGGGGAGTTCCCCCGATGTAGTAATGTTACATCGATGGTGTCACTATCAGCCTAACATTACTACATCAAGGGAACTCCCCTCATAGCTCCACCGATAGACCAATGAAAGCAACTCACTTGTTCATATGTTGGTCTATTGGAGGAGCTATGAGGGGAGTTCCCCCAATGTAGTAATGTTAGGCCGATAGTGACACCATCGGCCTAACATTACTACATTGGGGGAAATCCCCTCATAGCTCCACCGATAGACTAATGAAAGCAGCTCACAACACAAATATCAACATAATAGAAGGCTATCGAGCCGACATAAAACCTAGTTCCCCCGATGCAAAGATAAAAGGCTAAAGGCATCAGATGAAGTGACACCTATCAGCGGACCATGATTGAATAGGAAAAGTGTTTACCATCTATTACAAAATATTGAAATACAATGTTATACAAACTTGAAAGTTTGAAAACAAGTCACAGAGGTACTAGGTGGAACAGTTGAATCTCATCCAAGTTGTTCAAAGATAATTTCCATTATTTTCTTATATTGCTAATGTAATTCAATATAAGGATATTCGATATTATAAGGTGGTAAGTAATAACTCCTATGGATAAAGGCATGCAACCAATTTTCTAGTTGTGGACTTACTGCCATGGTAACATGGACACAATAGGAAGGGAACAACAGTGATGTAGATTACATCATTACTCTACCTAGTGAACAAAATATTATAAATGAAACTCGAATAAACAAAACCAGAGTACAAAATTATGTGACAAACAAAATAGCATTCAGAACCAAAAGACAAACACTTAAAGAGTAGTAAAAACACCAACCTACATAACAAAATTGAATGTCATGAACTCCACAATGGGTTTCAGTCCATAATATGCCGCACCGACACCAATGCTAGTAAAACCAACCTGTAATGGCAGAATACATGCAAACATAAATTGGTTATATATTTGAATAATAAAAGATATAAAGGAAAAAAGACTTTTGACAGGATTTCAATTAGCACATTTTAGCTTCAGAAACTTGCAAACCTCAGTGATTGGGGTATCAAGAACCCTATTAGGTCCAAACTTTTGCAAAAGACCTTTAGAAACCTGTAAAGTAACATGAATATAAGTATATCAAATGCAAATATCTCAAATTTTCAAATTTTTAGTCAATTATTCAATAGCAAAGGGTTCTTATCTGATTATTAAAAAATTCCATAAGTAAAATACCTGAGTCCTCCTTGCCTGTGAGAAAATGGGAGCTTTGGGACAAGCTATGAACATGCACCAAAGCATAATGGTAGGGGAGTTTTTGTCAGATGTTATAGTTGGATATGCTCTGGTAGACATATATGCAAGATGTGGAATCATAGACAAAACACTTGAATTGTTTGACAAAATGCCTCAAAGAGATGTCATCTCATGGAATGAAATGATTGATTGCAGAATGTGCACAAAATGGATTTTGCAAGGAACCTCTCAAAATATTTGAATTAATAAGCACTCTAGAACACATCCTAACATTCTATTTTCAATGGAATTAGGGAGGTTATTTAAACTTTTACACCCTTCTATGTTCAAGTGTTGCAGCTATGACAAGTTGCCAATGAATTAGGGAGGCTATTTAAATCTATACACCCTATCGTGTTCAAGTGTTGCAGCTGTGACAGGTTGCCAATAGAACCAGGGAGCTTATTTAAATGCCCACACCCTTCTATGTTCAAGTGTTGCAGCTGTGACAGGATTCCAAACGAATCAAGGAGCTTATTTAAACTGGGGATTGACATATGTCGACATTCAAATGATCAATAGATTTATATAAAAATAATAATAGAAACTTAAATAAATGAATTTAAATATTTGTCATGGTTGCTATGTGTCATGCCTTGCTACTTTCAATTATATTATGTATTCCCTAATCAAATCTATTTGTGAGCACCTTATTTTATTATGGAGATGTAATTTTCAATTATGTATAAACTTGACACTGTGTCTATTTTTAATCACGGATCTGTTTTAAATGTTTTCCTCTTTATCATTCAATAATAAGCCTGTTTTTGAAGAATATTATTACAAATTTATGCATTTATTATTAAATTTTGATAAATTTGGCAAGTTATTCTAGAGTTTTTCCCCAAATTTTGCCAAGTCCTAACTTTTTAATAAATTCTGAGTTCTTCAACTATGACATAAACTAAAAATATGCATTGATCAATACATCTAGAAAACAAACCCTGGCTAAACAAGATATGTTTCCATCAAGTCAGTTTTCTAAATAATCAAGGGATTCCTTAAACCCTTTTAGTTCAATGCCCTAGCAACCAACTTCTAGTAATATGCATATTTTTGAAAAATAATTTTACAATTTTTTGTATTTTTTAGTGTTCAATAAGTTTGCCATGTTAATACTAAGTTTTTTCCCAAGGATCAACTAAGTTATTGCCAAGTCTGAGTTTTTCAAATATGACATAAACTAAAAATACATATTATCAATTAGAATTTCTAACACAAAAAATTAGTTTTTCAACAAGTTTGCCATGTTATTACTAAGTTTTTTCCCAACGATCAGCAAAGTTATTGCCAAGTCTGAATTTTTCAAATATGACATAAACAAAAAATACACATTGATCAGTACATCCAATGCATATCAATTAGAATTTCTGACACAATAAAAAGGAAGAATCTTAGGTTGAATTCAAATCTTTCATCAAAAAAAAATTAGTTTTCACCTTTCTCAATCACAATTGAACCCTAATTCAGATAAAAGTTAAAAACTGACCCAATTCACATTTTTCAGGATTCCACATCCCCAAAAGCAAAACCAAAAATCCCTTAACATCTATTAAAGTGACCCATATATCGCATCCTTTAAAATTCCGAATACCCAAAAACCTCAAACAAAAAATCTCTGAACATATATCAATGCAACCAAATTCAAATCCATTATCTTTTCACACAACGAAAACACAAAACATTATCCAAATTCTGAGATCATGTCAATCAAAATTTACATTAATTTTCTCAAAGGTCAGAAATGAACCATGATTCATATTAAAGCAACCCAAATTTAGAGTTCTACCTACAAAACAAAAACCAAAGAAGTCAAATTGATCAAATTCACCTCCCGAACGTTTGACACACACAATCTTTTTAAAAAAAAATTCCTAATCCAAATTCAAATCCCAATTAATTTTTTTCAAGGTTTTACAAACAAAGAGAAACCAATTCAATTCCTAAGCCCTTATCAATTTTTTTCATGGGGTCATATTGCGAAAAACCCTAATTCAAATCCAAATCCATATCATTTTTTTCCAGGGTTTGGCACTTAAAAAAATAATTCATCCCCAAAAGCCACATCAATTTTTTCGATTACATGCCCAAAAACCTTAATTCGAATCCAGCGACCCGATCATTTGTTTCCTCCTCTTCTTCTTCCGCTTCAGCTGGTCTTGGTATCAGGCATGGGAATAAACCCGCCGGCATTGACAGCACCTCTGAGCGGAGCAAACCCCAAAAAACTTCGGCAAATTCGATCTTATACTCATCGAGCACAAAAAGTAGAAAAAAAACATGGAACAATCGGTAACATCGTCCCCACCGAGGTCCCTGTGGCTCATCCTCTGCACGAGAGGGATGGGCGAAAAGGGTAGCTTCGCAACCACCTTCCCTTCAAACAAGGAGCTCAGCATTCCAAAAACAATCACAAGCACAACGGCAACAACTCCTCCAGACTTAAACTTGGAAAAAGAAAGATCTCAGCTATATTCTTTCAAGCTGTTCTCAAATCTGTCCGACTTCTTGGCATTGAGTGCGTTGCTACTGTTGATAGTGGTCTTCATCGTTTCGAGTTTTTTGGCGGTTTTATCGATGGTAGAGCGCAAGGATTTATAGGAGGAAGTTTTGTAGATGAGAACCCATGATATGCCTTCGCATACGAAGGCGGAGATAATTGAGATTGAGAGTATGAGGAGGCTATCTGAGTACCTCAGAGATAAAATTGACTAGGCCATTCTCAATTTGTTCCCCGGAGGTCCCATGCTCGATCCCCTACTTTAATTCGCCGTCGTCGCCCTCTGATTCGCTACTTCCCTTTGATATGTGATAAATATATACTTGTGAGGTTTTGATGAGCTGTGTAGTCGGGCTCTGCGTATTAATCGGAAAGAGTACATTCAGTCCACAACACCACAAACATTGCTCGTGTCAACAAAATGTAGCCACAAAATTTATGTTTCGTCAAGCAGTTTTAACACCTAAATTTCGGTTGTATATAGTAAATTTATTGAAAACTAGCACTTCAACGATTATCCAGCCCCTAAAATGTATCAAGCATGGATGTCATCTCATATATTATAACCCATCATAACTGCACTTCATTAAATCCGATGGGTCTTAACTCACCGTAAACATCAGTTGAATTAGACATCTTTAAGTTTGTTTGGATAGTTGTTGTCGTCTTGTCCCTATCTTATCGTCTCGCCACTGCCTATGGAAGATTTTGTTCCCTCACACAATAAACTCTTCTGAATCAATTAACTAAAAGTCCATGATTGTTGCCATTGTCAAGGTCGTGAAGGGTTTTAAAGGGCTTAAATTTGACAGTCGACCCTGCCTGTCAAGCAAATTTTTTGTGACAGTCATTTATTTGAAGTTGCCTTCCAAATATTAAAGGTTATCTATTTTAAGAAAAATATATGTAGATTGAAAAAACATATATAGGAATAACTACATAGAAATTTTGACACTTTAACTAAAATTTTTCCTTTGAAGTGATACAGTTTTCCTAAAATTTTAATTGTATTTTACAGCTAAAATGACTAAATATGGCCATACGGCCGTCAAATTTAAGCCCTGGTTTTAACCATTAAATTAATAAAAGTGGACTTCATGCTTCTATTAATTTGAGAAGGCGTATCAATTGAAAGAAGCAACTTGAATTTTTGAATCCACGGTTGCCCTCTAGAAAACTGGCCAGCGATTGAAATGTTTCTGACCATCGATTTTGGAAATGACAAACGGTAAAAAGGTTTAGGCTCTGACAGCAGGCATGGGAGATGAATTATAGTGAAATGTTTGAAACTCCCAGTCAAACTTGTAGCCGCCCCAAATCCTGCAAGATTCAAATAAAATCATTTCTCATAAATGCTTCACACCTGGCATCCCCATTCGATTTAATGTTTGTATAGCATAAAACTACGCATTTTCCAGAAGTGAGAATTAATTACGTAAAAAGATCTTCCTTAGATTGTCCTCCATGACAGCGCTGCCATCTGAGAAATGGATAATAAGTGCATTTAAGTCATATGGGGTATAGGATATTTTTACTCCCATTTTCACAGCGAACTCGTAGAAGTAGTTGAATGGGATATTTTACCTCATTAATGCATAATAACTGTTGCAAACATTTCACCGCCTCCTGTTTTCTATATATAGATTTCTAATTGTAAGATTACAAATATCGCCAGTCTACTACATCTAGAAGGTTGCAGTGAGTTTCCTGAAAAGGAGGATTGCAGAAGAACACAGTGGAAATAATACGACAGTGAAGAAAAAAATAGGTATTTTACTTTCTATGCTCAATCTACTTTGAATACTTTGCATAGTTTTTTTTACTGTTACCTTGCAAGCTATTCTAAAATTCAGCCACCTGACTGTCCTAAATTGTTGCTCCTGTTTTGGCCTACCGAGCTCTCTTTATTTCTGTTTTTTCTCTACCTAAACAAATTAGCTCACAGTCTTGGCTCAACCCATAGAGCCCCTTTCCATTTTGACTCCATTTTGTAAACCTGTGTTTTTGTCACAATTTGAACTGTAGAATTCTTAGTTAGTTACCTAATTAAACAAAGATTAAAGGAGAGGACAACCACTTAATTACCTGAATATTTATTTGTTAGTTGTCCAAATCAGAGCTACGACATCTTATTCATTTTGCTTATATCAGTAAAATATGTAAATTTCATTTATTTTTAGACTATATAGTAAATGTTCCATGACAGTTATCATTCTTAAACAGAAAAGATGAACTTTATTTCTTAGATTAGACAACAACCTATTACATTTAGTCCATTGAGATTCACAAGCTATCCCATACAATACCCCGAGGCTGAAGACGCTATAGATACCATTGAGCATACGAAATCTACTTCTTCCATGACAGATTTTACTATAGTACAGAACAGACTAAGATCTTTCTATATGTACAAACCATTATGATATTAAGATCCTCTTGAGGAATATTTTTTGAGCAATATTTTCCAAAGACACCTGCTTGATTGCAACAAAATCTCCATTCTCCAAGTCCAAGCCTTTATAGACACGCCCATAAGCCACTTTACCAATTTCATCTCCCAGCATCTGCCAGAAAGTAACATATCATTAAAATTTGTACACATCTTTAAAATTTACTGGTAGAAGATGTAAATTTCATTTATTTTTAGACAAATGACCAATAAATAGAATGTTGAATATTATACACCAAAACACTTAAACCAAAGCTTAAAGACGAGAAGTTCGTGGATATGAAAAAAAAGCATGGCCTCTTCCAAGAGTCTGGAATGTTGATCTACAGGCCTCTGTTATCAGCCAAGACCAGCGCACATTTGACTTGTCATTCCAGGCTCTTTTTTTTTTCTACTGCTTATCTCATAGGTTTTGGTTTTCTATATACCTGCTGTGAGGTTTTCTCATGGACTTCTGCATATAATTTTGTGGTATATTTTTTGTACCCTGTTTATGCTATGATCTATGGTTATAGATTGTGAATGGTGGTATATGCATTGCAACACTTTCTGTTGCATTGTTCATTGTATTCTACTCTGCTTTGATGCGATACAATTTAAATATGAAGTACGGAAATATTATAAAATTTCAATATGACAAAGGGCGAGTCAAAGAAATTTACGCACAACAGGGTAAACTATAAATTTCTCAGTATTTCCACCTGCATCTCTATTTATATTGGTCATTTTTCCTTGTTTTTTAAATCACAGTTTTCTTCTTTCCTCCATGGATTCTAGTGAAACCCAAATATTATTAGGCTTGGTACATTCAAATGGTCGCCTTCTTTGCCTGATTTAAAACTGCTCCACTGACCTCAAAAACAAAGGTGAATTCATCATCAATGATGACAATAATAATTTCAATGCTGGCAACTTGGAATTCAGCGTGCACGATTTAATACACAGCTTTGGAAGGCTGGAGGGAGTTATCACAGTAATTGACAACAAAGAACATGACGGTTCACATTCATTTCTGCAGCAGGCCAAGAAGGAAGAAAATGAAATGAAATGCAGGTGCAATTCCATCGATATACTTGAAAAGCTTACCTGTTTTCTTCATGGCTGGAGTGAGAAGATGGAGCACTTGAAGGGGGAGATAGCGGGCTTGAGAGCTTTCAAAAGGCAGATCTTTCTCCTGCCATGCCAGGATTAATATTTTAGGTTTACTCTATGAGTATTACGTATACATAAGGCCAGGAAAGTAAACCTTTTGCTATCGCCACGTATATCATGTGAAACAGGTGTTTTAAAATCCTTAAAATTGTCAGCCGTTCATCATTTCTCGCCATTTTGGGGCTGCCTCATGTTGTGGTTTAGTGGTTGTTGGAACGGAAACCAATAGCGGCTTTCTCGATAATAATGGAGTATGAATAAATGCCATTCCGAAAAAGAAAGCAACATCACGTATTTTCATGCAATACGTTTTCCCCAACTATCTACATTAAGTTAAATTAAGATATCCAGTAAAACCTAAAATGATTCTTTTGTGTAAGCAACTCATTCCAGTGTATATATAAACACGGTAAATTTGCTTTTACGGAGAAGGTAAAAGAACCTGTTTCAGCTTTACATCCATTCAAGGTTATAATTTCACCAGGACCGAAAAACCATCTAAAATGCGTGAAAAAATTTAAGCTGCTTTTGCACATTGATGACATCATTTCCTTGTCAAATTCGTATTGAAATGACGGGAGCTGCATTACTACACGTATGACGGTATTCATACGACTGTCATTTCTTTGGCCTAAGACTGACCTTTGATATTCCGTAAAGTTCGTTATTCCGTGATTAGTTCAATGCTTTCTGTTTGCCTCTCTTCTTCGCTCAAGATCGGCCATTCTACATCCATGTTTTATTTTAGATGTAGGGGTATTGCAAAAATATATTTGGGTGATACTTAGGTTTAAATATGTAGAATTTGTACTAATTATGCTTTTTAAAAAATAAACCTTTTTCCTAAGTATGCTTTTTAAAATGAAAATTATGGCCAAGATCCCTAATAACTAGCAAATTCAGGTTTTCATTATCATTGTTTTTTTCAAAACACAATTAAGAAACATTAGATACCATATATTATTTTGTTCATTGAAGTTAACTTTCAATTTAAGAATGATAAGATTCATTATTGAAAGGGGAAATATTAATATTTTTTTATTTTTCTTTTTAAAATTAAAGAACTTTTGACATTGTATACACACTTTTGTATTATAGTTGCACCATCAAATTAATGTACATAATATTAAAATAAATTAATTAACTGTTTTGATACTATGGGTGTGGGTGTTGGAAATTTTTGAAACTAGGCATGGCCAAATATGTAAACATTATCAGCAATTGCGAATAATTTTTGTTGTGTTATCAAAAATATTGCATACTCACACATGGAATCTTGCTCATACATAATATATCACTATGATCATGTTGTTCTCCATTTATTGTCCACATCTTTATATGTTTTTGTTTTCTGTTCTATTCCAAATTGTTTATTTGCACCATTACATCTCAAATCAAATTATAATATATATACGTCCATATATGTATGTATATAGCTTGTATATTCTACTGACTCTCTCTCACAAAACTATTTAATGGCGTTTGTCCACAACATTTCTTACTATGGAGGCAGAGAATGCAAGGATCCAAGAAAAGCGTTCTCGTAAAAATGAGTTGAACCTCAAACGATACCATGCAAATAAAGGTGAAACTAACAAACGAAGACGTGAATCCAATCAAACTCTTCATGGTGCGGCCTCCACATCTACAATCTCTCATCCAATTAACTTGTCCCACCTACAAGGAATTTCACCTCACTCGCAATACATAGTTCAACCCGCCCCAAATATCGAATTGCAACCTTCACCACTTTTTACACAGGAGTTTTTCTCTGCTAGAAAAAACTTCCGCTCAAAGTTAGATAGCCTATCAAGAATGTCAACTTGTATGATTTGCATGGAGAGATATCCAGGAATCAAAACTAGACTGTCAAATGATTTGAATACTTGTTATAGATGCTCATCTGAAAAGAAAGACCATCGCTTCTCAAATTGGAACAACATGGACCCTGGTGAGCAACCTATATGCTTAAAAGTTCTATCCCAAGTTGAGGAGATGTTAATAGCAAGGGTTAGCCCAATACTTCAAGTTACCTATGCAAGGGGTGGGCAACTAAAATATAGTGGCCACACTATCTGTTTTCCTCAAGATATATCTGCAATTGCATCCTACTTGCCCAGGCATATTACTGATCTTGATATACTAATAGTTAACAGGGAACAAATCGGCCAACAACAATATAGCTTCCATGTTAGTAGAGGACGTGTCCATGAGGCACTTAAATATAAGATTTCCAACGACCCATACTACAAGGATGTCCAAATAGATGAGCTTGCACTATCCACTTTGCCAGAGTCTTCTACTGACATCTCAAACCTTATTTATGCTACATCTTTGAATCCCACCACCACAAATACAAGCATCGAGGAAACAAGCGACATAGAATATGACCCCTCCGACCAACATATGTTGGCAACAACATCCTTTGTGTCGAACCTCCCGCTTGCACGTACAGAGGTTGAAGAAGTGCGCTCTTTGTTACAACTAGGAGCGGGACGACCAACACCAATCATTGCATGGCCACCCATTTCTCCATTTCCTATCAATGAGTACACCACAAAAGGACTATTTGCTATGGCATTCCCCACTTTGTTTCCAAAAGGAAAAGCCACATTCAAGCAACAACGTATCAAAGAAATTAAACTACATGAATATGCTCTCCATCTTTTAAGGTACCACGATGATCGGTTTGGCCAGCACCCCCGATTCAAGTACTTCATACTAAATATAATTATGCGACACCGTATCCAAGCAACCTCCTCTGTATTTGTTCACAAAAATCTTGATGGTTACCTACCCTCGACAGTCTCTGACCTTCGCCAAAGATTGCAGGACACTCCTGATGACAAACTTGCAGATCAGCTCATGCGATTAAGTTCGTCAATTCATGGAACTCGTCCATTTTGGACCCAACGTCGGGGAGAACTCTCTGACATGGTCATTCAGATTGGTTTCCCCTCACTCTTCTTCACACTTAGTGCAGAAGATACGAAATGGCCGGACTTGCATAGCATCATGCCTACCAAGCCTCCTACAAATCCATCTATGGCCTCTAGATGGAGAATACAAAACATTGTCCAAAATCCACACCTTACGGCAATATACATGCACCACAGGTTTACTGCATTTCGGGAAGAGGTCTTGGAAAAACTTCTTGGCACATCAGAATATTGGTATAGGTAATAGCTTTCTTTTCTATTGTTGCACAATACAATCATTCTTTGATTATTTACAAGAAACCATCCCTTCCTTTTTTACAATATACTCTTACCTTTTTAGTTTGTTAAATATCATCTTTTCATAGGTATGAATGGCAACACAGAGGATCTGCACACATACATGGTTTTCTATGGCTCGAACAAGCACCTGATATTAGTAGATTACAATGGAATAACCTTCAATCTATACAAACTGCACTTGATTACATAGACAAATATGTCTCCGCCTGGAATCCACGTACCCTCCATTTGAGAAACCAAACATTTCATCGCTCTATTCTTGATGATCCTTGTTTGTTGGATACAACAAGGATCTTGTCATGCGATCCTTCAATTGACTATTGTGAATTGATCAATCGAGTTGAGCGACACACAAAGTGTACTTTGCTAACATGCCTTAGAAAGAAAGGGCCAACCACTGTGTGTCGCTATAAAGCACCATGGCCCATGCAAGACAAGTCAAGTTTTTCAAATGAGGAGACTACCCACCCTAAGTACACACCTGCTCACAATGATGATCGCCTGAACCTTCACAACCCATCTATACTCTCTATCTGGAGGGCCAATAGAGATTGTCAACCTATACTCTCAATTGATGTTGTCCTCAAATATATTGCAAAATATGCAGCAAAAGCTGAGCAAAAATCTGAAACATATCACGCCATATTATCGCACATCTCAACCAATTTAGAGTTAGAAATGCCTACCCCAGTAGCTTTTTGAAAATGCTTACCGACAGCCTTGTCGATCGTGATATTAGTGCCCAAGAAACTTGCCACCTTTTACTAAAATTACCCCTCTCCATATCTAGTAGGACATTTGTCTCTTTAAATGTTAACCACCACAAATTTTAGCATGTCTCAATTTCATCTGCGTCAGTTACCACTTCACCTACATACATTGATACCTACATGGCTCACCCCATTCAACTAGAGGCAATGCCTCTCATTGAACTTACCCAAAAATGGACCTTCAAAGCATCCCGAAAAAATGAACAATGGAAGCAGCGTCCCCAAAAAGCAATTGTTCGCGTCTCACCTAGGTTCACTTGCATCCCTGCAAGAGACGACAAAACCTTTCATGAATTTTGTTGGAGTGAACTAATTCTATACCACCCATTCTGAAACATTGACATTGACTTTGGCGCCTCTGAACATCAAATTATTTCACAATGGGAACGGTTCTCTTTGACATACAAGCCATGGCACGTACACCGCAAAAATCCAAATCCAACAGAAGATTCAGATGCTAGCAGCAGCTCGAGCATTGAACATGTGTTACAAGGAAACAATCCTGAAGAATGGCAGGTTCTCTCAAGTTTGCACCCAAACCTTCCTATACAACTTGATGCACTGGACATGCTTGGTCGACGTGACATTGACATGCACCACGACTGGGAACATACTAGCTTCACCGAACAACAAATGCATCTTGCAAATACTTTCATAGATTGCAATCGGCCAACCTTTCAAGTGCACCGTGATCACAATGAACAAAGCCTTACTACTTTCTCTACTCAACAACAAAATGCATTCAATATAATTTGGTCTCATCTAACCTCTGTTCCATTACAGCCACCATTAAAGCTCATTGTTCAAGGAACTGCAGGAACTGGAAAATCACACCTCATAAAGAAGATAAGGTCTGCTCTCAGTAGCTCTGCTCCAATTCACGAGTCACCTTTACTACTTCTTGCACCTACAGGTGTTGCTGCATTCAACATTCAAGCATCAACAATTCATTCTGCCCTTCGAATTCCAATAAAAGAAATGGCCCCCCTACAAGGTCAAACACTTGCGGCCTTCCAAGAAAAAATGTACTTTATAAGGTACATTTTAGTAGATGAGATGAGCTTCGTAGGCCCAAAGTTGCTAGAATGTATTGACATGCGACTACGACAGGCATTCCCTGCCCACAACCACCTTCCCTTTGGAGGCCGCTCAATTATTCTCTTTGGTGACTTGGGACAACTACCACCAGTTAAAGATATCCCCATGTATGCTTCTACTTCATATGGTGGCACACTATGGCGCAGCTTCACAACAGTGGTAACTTTGACCAGGCTTTTTTGACAAGTTGGTGATGCTCCTTCCCAAATTGCTTTTCGTGCACTTCTCTCAAATCTACAGAATGTAGAGCCTACACAAGAAGATTGGGAAATCCTAATGTCACGCTCAAGTTCATCGCTCAATGCTATGGAAAACTCTATTTTCTTGTCTGCCATACACCTTTTTGCAACAAACGAAATGGTGTTACTACACAACAAACGTATGTTATTATCTTTGGCAACACCTGTTGCCCTTTCTACTGCAGAGCAACTCAGAGGGTCATCATACACAAATCCAGATGAAGAGCAACTTCAAGCTCATATTTTGTTGTCTATTGGCCAAGAGGTCATGCTATGTTCTAATATTTGGGTCGAAACTGGACTTGTGAATGGTGCACTTGGACAGGTTAAAGAAATTGTATACAACAAAGGTGAAAAGCCACCTCAGCTACCCTTGTTTGTCATTGTTCAATTCAAACATTACATTGGCCCACCTTGGGACCATAACAATCCAAACAATGTCCCTATAACCCCAATCAGTGTGGACTTCGCCGTCAAATTCCACTTAAAATGGCTTGGGCACTGACAATTCATAAGTCACAAGGATTAACACTTCCAAGGGCCACAATCGACATTGGCAACATTGACCGGCAAGGCCTCACATTCACTGCTATTTCACGAGTACCTGATCTACAAAGTCTTCGCATACACCCATCCTTCACATTTCAACGCTATGCACGCATGCAACAAAGCCCATATGTTGCACGCCGGAAAAATGAAGAGAATCGATTGACAGTAATGTCAATCCCAAACTTCTCAAACAATTGAAGTGCATTTCACCTACTACAGGTATGCCACTTTCTTATTTACTTCACTACCAATATTGATATACTTTAGTTGTTGTAAATTATATTAAACCTATATGGAATATCTGCTCTCTTAGGTAGGCAAATGATCTTTTGATTCTATTTTATTAGATTTTACTACCATAGTTAGATTTTATAATCTTTGAATCAATTTAAACTCCAAAGATAAGATGGATTCATTTGCATTTAGCAAAAAAAAAAATCGTGCATAAAAGTCGTCAAACAAGGAGACTTAAAATATTGATTAATGTTTTCTCTATAATTTGTGAATAATTTATTTAACAATTGGATAATTATGAATGAGATGATGATGAAATTAGATGGGAATGCAGAGCTGTCATAAGAGATGGAGCCCCAGTTGAGCAGTGTTCACGAGCTTCTCGTAGTCCCTCACGAAATGGAGAAACTCCTCAACAATCCAACACACAGTTATATTCTAGACAACACATCCATGGCTTCCACTCCCGTTGATGTCAAAGAGTTTCCCAACTCTTATGTCTTCATAACCGACATGCCAGACCTTAAGAAAAACAACATCAAGGTATTTCCCTTATAACAATCTCAAACACTCATTTTCTCTACATCTAGGGGATAAAAAAGCTTCAAATCACTAGCCACTAGAACTAACAAAGCAGTTGTTGTGTGTTTGAGAACAAGCAGGTTCAAGTAGAGGATGAGAATGTGTTGACAATCAGTGGAGAGCGAAAGAGGGAGGAGAATGAGGATGTAAAATTCATTTGTATGGAACGCAGGGTGGGCATATTTAGGCATATACTAACCCTGCCTTACAACTGCGATATGGAGAACATTTTCACCTGCTATCAAGATGGAGTACTAAGTGTTACTGTTCCCAAGCATCCTCCTCCACAAACCAAAAAACCAAAAACAATTTAAGTTAAAGATGTTAATACATTCAAAATGTAATGTTTTGTCGATAATTTCACCACCTAAATTCCTCCCTATATCTAAAACTACAAATGTTAAATTGGAGTTCAATATCACCATGTTGCACTATGGTAATACTATTATATTCAATTGCATAGATTCATGTAATGCAAATTAAACATTAAATAAAAAACACTTCATTTTCAACATTGTATATAAATCCTAAATCTACATTTTTATCTCACATTATTTTAAGCTCATTTATTTTCCTATACTATTTCCATTTCATTTTTAAAATGTCTTGTTTTAATAAGTTACATACAAATTGTTCTATTCCAACCAATACATCTACACAAAATCAAATAAGGTAAACAATTGTTTGCATCAAAATTATTTCAATCTTTCCTCTTCTTAATATGTCAATTGTTATCATTTTCAACCAATTATTCGGCGTACCCAATTGCACACCTAAAGTGCAATAGCTAGTTTATTTCAGATGTGGGTGTTTCAAATAAACCTTATCTAATTTGATTCAAGAAAGCTTTAGTCAGCATTCACAAACTATCCCTATATTTTCGTAGGAAGCTTGCAGATAGAATTTTCTTCATATAAAATACATGCATTGCTCTCATACTTCAAGAAAGCAAGCTGCCCAAATAACTTTTAATTGTATGTTGTGCAAATGAATGTAATTAGATGTTTACATGTGCTTTCATGATAGCACAAGATCAGGGTATGTTATGAAAGATTGATTTTATGCGTGCATAGAATGGTTATCTCAGTACTATTCCTGACACATGGGATATATATTTAGGGAGTATCTTCTAGTGCTTTAGGCTAAACATAGCAGGGTATTTAAGTTTGATAAATTAGTATTGGTATGACATAGCTAAGGGACTTAAAGTCAATAGATTGATTATAGTGGAACCTAGTGGCTCTGGACAACAATATACTGTTTGGAATTTTTTCACTCGTAAGCAATATGCAATGAAGGATCAAATTTGAGGAATTCTCCAAGGAAGTATATGAGTGCCAAACAAAATGGAAGGGTGTTTGAATCCTAGTATCTCGCCTAGGTAATCTTTGATCATTTAATTATGTGTTTTTTTCCAAGGCCTGGAGTTTGAATTATTGTTCATAAGTATTTCCAATTATACCTGCAATTTCTAGGTTCAATAGTATAGTCTTCTACAACTCTTATAGAAAAGGTTATATCAGTACTTATTACAATTTTTTTACTTAAATGTGGTTACATAACAAAAGCACCTTCACTATCTTTTGATGTTTTTCAGGTTAAAATGTGTGTTAGGGAAAGACGACCTTCCCTGGATATAGATCAAGTTAGATAAGCTCTTTACCCACATGACCATCATGAATTTCAACTTGAATTATCTCCAACAGAGGTTAATTGGTCATGAACCATGGAATTTGTGACAATTAGAAATAATAGGTTCTAATTGGCTAAGATTTGATGGTTCACACTTTCTAGCACTAACAAAACCTTTCAATACTATTAATTCAAGTGGAGAATTTGCTACAATTATTTCATTGTAAGAACAAAAACTTCAGGAGATGTCAAAATGTGGTAGAGAATATCAATGGAGAAAGTAGTACTACTATAAGCCCAAAAGATGAAATATCAAATATTTGTTTCAGATCACATGGGG
Organism: Sequoia sempervirens; assembly: GCA_007258455.2. Classification (NCBI taxonomy): domain Eukaryota; kingdom Viridiplantae; phylum Streptophyta; class Pinopsida; order Cupressales; family Cupressaceae; genus Sequoia; species Sequoia sempervirens. The sequence continues at coordinate 23,054 of VDFB02338433.1, forward strand.
CTACCAATGCATCACCCAACAAAGAGATAGGTGAGAGAACAATATTTCCCTAAGGCAGAGGTATCCTACAATCAAACACTATCTCATGTTCAAATGGGGTACTTGAAAATTGTGCAAGAGGACTGAAGAGAAAACAACCCTAGCACAATAAAACAGTATCCATTGGTCTTGCTAATAATTCTACTAATTCTACTGATTGTGTTGGAATGACTATTACCTCTATGGAAAACAATAATAAAGTGAGATACTAGAGTTTGCCAATAAAGCCAAACCCAATGACGCAGTATATCAACAAGCACAATTAATAGCTGAATGTGTACACCTTGTGGTAAAACAATGTTGGCCTGACAAGGACATATAGGTTGGTCATATGGTTGTTTCTCTCCAAACTACTATTTTGATTTTTTATTATGTTTAAAAGTACCTTAAGTTGAAAAAGATTTGTATGTTTTTCCACATTTATCAAGTAATTTGTGTGTTTATTTAAATTTAGACATAATTAGCATGCACCTATTTCGTATAGTTACTATAATTGAATTATTTCTTTGAAGAACAACTAAGAACATTGTTTCAACTAAGCAAGTAGCTATTTATTCAAAGAATAATATTGTGTTTGATTTGGTCATTGGTTTCTTTAGCCTTTTTTATATTTGCTTCCCAAATTTGTGATATTGTTAGGTTGAATTTCTTTCCTATCTAACTAGAGGATATTTTAGGACTTGAGACATTGAAGTTTAAAATGCAAATGAAATAGGTTGCATGTTTTTACTATGTTAGCTTTTGCTCCTAGTGTAGATGCAATGTTTCATTTGATCTAGTTTTAAAATGCATCATAAGTTCATATCCGATTTCATCTTTTAATGACAGTTGGATAGGATGTGTCAACAACACATTTTTGGGATTCATTTGTTCTATCATCTTTTTTTGTCATAATTGGAGATGGTTTCTCTTTATTGTCATTGTTTATGGTGACTACATAATAGTGATTGTCCATTCATCCAAGTTTTTTTCCTTAGGTTTTTCCTTCTTTATTTCTTCCTTTGTGTTTTATTTTGAATTAGTTTTTTTTTTGTGTCTTTCAAATGTAGTGATCTTCTATTGTATTCTTTCAAATGTAGTGATCTTAGAAGTTTGCAATTTCATGCTTTCTATGATTCTGTAGGATTTCTCCTTATAGTGTGCATGTTCATGTCTCGTGAAATAATAGGTGTTTATTTGATGTTTTCCAAATTTTTAGATCTTTCGCAAATGGAATTTTCCTTAGTCACAATGACATTGACATTGTCATTATCGACATATTGTGTCAAACCGCACTTGAAACTACTCTTGGAGAAGGAGACCCACTTTCTTTAATCAGGGAACTTGCAAAACAATTGGAAAACTATAGCTGATGCAAAAACCTATGTTTAATAGAGTCTACATGCGTGTCTAAAATAAAGTTTAGTTGGAATCGTTGTGTAGTTGTCTCTTCAAATAAGGGATCTTGTCTGGAACCTATTGCCATTGATATTACCATAGGAGGAAGAAATGGGTTAACTAAAAATGAAAATGATCATCACTCAAATGTGAAACTTGAGAGAGATTAAAAAATCCATAGTGGTGTAAATGCAAGGGAGTTTATTCTCCATAAGTTGCATCAGTTCCCTTCATCGGCCCTCCCTTGGTGAGAAGCACTACCTATGAAAATAAATTGTAACTTGTAATTCATCTAATAGAATTGCTACAAATTTTAATACAATGTTAAATTATTCTCTTGCAAGTTCTCCTATTAAACTTGTATATGCATCATAAAGGATTGAACAAAGTTTATAGGGGCAGTTTATCATCTTATTCATTGACCCTAGTGCTAGTATTCTACCTAGAGGTATGTCTTTTAATAATTCATCTTATTTATTTATGTAGTAGAACATACTTCAAATGTTTCTGGGATTGGTTCTCTATCAATATAAATAGATCTTAGATCTCATATTTTGCATATTCTCACTATAGTATCAAAGAAATATAAGATTTAAACCTTCAAACAATAATTCTCTCAATGTTTTATGTTTTGACTTAGGTGCTAAAATGAGGATATTACCTAGCTAACCTTTGTCTGAATAATGTTGTTTCTACTACAAATATTTCCAGCATCTCCAGATATGCCTCTATCTTCAGTTTCTTTGAAACAAGTTGAACCCTTGTGCTTGTTTGGAAAGATTCTTCTATTGGGGACCTGTGGGTAAAAGGGGAAAATATGTTATAGATCAATTGCTCAGGCTTCTTGACACTTCTATTGGATCCCCAAATCTAGGAACCTTACAAAAGTGTCAAGAAGCATGAGCAATTGATCTATAACATATTTTCCCCTTTTAATCACAAGTTCCCCCAACAAAAGAATCTTTTCCAAACAAGCACAAGGGTTCAACTTGTTTCAAAGAAACTGAAGATATAGGCATATCTGGGATGCTAGAAACATTTTTTGTAGAAACAACATTTTTTAGATGAAGGCTAGCTACATAATGTCCTCATTTTAGCACCTAATTCAAAAAATAAAATATTGAGAAAATTATTGATTGAAGGTTTAAATCTTATATTTCTTTGATACTATAGTGAGACTATGTAGAATCCAAGATCTAAGGTGTATTAATGTTGACAGAGAACCAACCCCAAAAACATTTGAAATCATGTTCTACTACATAAATAAATAAGACGAGTTATTAATAGACATAACTCTAGGTAGAAGACTAGCATCTTGAGGTCAATGAATAAGATGATAAACCACCCATATACACTTTGTTCAACCCTTTATGATGCATATATGATTTTAATAGGAGAACTTGTTAGAGAATAATTTAGCATTGTATTCAAATTTGTAGCAATTATATCAAATGAATTACAAGTTAAAATTCCTTTTCATAGGTAGTACTTTTCACCAAGGGAGCCAAAAAAGGAAACTAATGCAACTTATGGAGAACAAAATCCCTTGCATTTACACCACTATGGATATTTTTATCTCTCTCAAGTTTCACATTTGAGTGATGATCATTTTCATTTTTAGTTAACCCATTTCTTCCTCCTATGGTAATATCAATGGCAATATGTTCTAGAAAAGATCCGTTATTTGAAGAGACAACTACACTAGGATTCCAACTAAACTTTATTATAGGCACACATGTGGACTCTATTAAATATAGGTTTTTGCACTAGCTAGATCGTTTGTCAATTGTTTTGCAAGTTCCCTGATTAAAGAAAGTGGGTCTCCTCATCCAAGAGTAGATTCAAGTGTGGTTTTGCACACAACCTGTCCATAACGATGATGTCAATGTCACTGTGACTAAGGTAAATTTTGTTTGCGAAATATAAAAAAAAATGGATAACATCAAATACACACCTATTATTTTGTGAGACATGAACATGCACAAGTTATAAAGAGAAATCCTACAGAATCATAGAAAAAATGGAATTGCAAACTTGTAAGAATACAACAAGAGATCACTACATTTGAAAAGCACAAAAAAAAAACTAATGCAAAATAAAGTACAAAGGGAGAAATTTAAAGAAGGAGAAACCTAAGCAAGAAAAAAGGATGAATGGAGAATCACTATAGTCACCATAAACAATGATGATAAAGAGAAACTCTCTCTAGTTAAGTATACAAAGACAGATGATAGAACAAATGAATCCCAAATATGTGTAGTTGACACATCATATCCAATTGTCATTAAAAGAGGAAATCAATTATGAACTTATGATGCATTTTCAAACTATATCAAATGGAACATTGCATCTACACTAGGAGCAAAAGCTAGCATAGTAAAAACATGCAACCTATTTCATTTGCATTTTAAACTACAACATCTCAAGTCCTAAAATATCCTCTAGTTATATAGGAAAGAAATTCAACCTAACAATATCACAAGTTTGGGAAGCAAATATAAAAAGGCTGAAGAAACCAAAGGCCAAATCAAAGACAGTATTATTCTTCAAATAAATAGCTAGCTACTTAGCTAAAATACTATTCTTAGTTGTTCTTTAGAGAAATAATTCAATTATAATACCTATATGAAATATGTGCATGCTAATTATGTCTAAACTTTAAATAAACACACAAATTAACTTGATACATGTGGAAAACATATAGATCTTTTTCAACTTAAGGTACGTTTGCATAATAAAAAATCAAAGTAGTAGTCTAGAGAGAAACAACCATATGACCAACCTCTATGTCCTTGTTAGGAAAATACTGCTTTACTATGAGGCGTACACATTCAACTATTGCTCAAGTGCTTGTTGATATACTACGTCGTTAGGTCTCACATTATTGGCAAAGTCTAGTATCTCAAAATGGAGAGCACACATATATACTTTATTACTGTTTTCTATAGAGATAACAGTCATTCCTACACAATTAGCAGAATCAACATAATTATTAGCAAGACCAATGGATGTTGCTTTATTACACCAAGTTTGTTTTCTCTTCAATCCTCTTGCATGGTTTTCAAGTACCCCATTTGAATATGAGACAATGTTTGAGGGCAGGATACCTCTACCTTGAGGAAATATTGTTCTCTCACCTATTTCTTTGTTGGGCGATGCGCTAGTAGCCCTATGTGATCCAAAACAAATATTTGATATTTCATCTTTTGGGCTTACAATAGAATTGATTTCTCCATTGATATTTTATGTCACATTCTGACATGTCTTGAAGTTTCTATTCTTACAACGAAATAATTGCAACAAATTCTCCATCTAAATTAACAGTATTTAAAGGTTTTGTTAGTGCTAGAAAGTGTGAACCATCAAATCGTAGCCAATTAGAACCTATTATTTCTCATTGCCACAAATTCCATGGTTCATGACCAATCCAACAAACTATGGTTCATGACCAATCAACCTTTGTTGGAGATAATTCAAGCTAAAATTCATGGTGGTCATGTGAGTAAAAAGCTGATCTAACTTGATCTATATCAAGGGAAGGTTGCCTTTCCTTGACACACATTTTAACTTCAAAAACATCAATAGAGAGCAAAGGTGCTTTTGTAATGTAACCACATTTAAGTCAAAAAATTATAATAAGTAATGATATAGCCTTTTCTATAAGAATTGTAGAAGACTATAATACTGAATCTGGAAATTGTGGGTATAATTGGATATGCTTATGAACAATAATTCAGGCCTTGGAAAAAACACATAATTAAATGATCAAAGATGAGATGTCTCCTTATGAACTATCTGAAATTGCTTCTAGTTCTCACGTTATTCAGATAGATCACTAATAAGATTAACCTTATTAAGTGCAACTTTGAGGCTATTATCAACTTTGATAATCAAATTTTTATATATATATATTGATAGTAATTAGTAGTAGACTGTTAACATAACAAATATCTACTATAATTGATGATAGAGAACTTGGTGATTATTATTTTTCACATAGATAGAATAGACACCAATTTAGATATACGATTTTTGATTCCTCGGTTGGGTTACATGCATATGAATGCATAATAATATAATGTCTTAACTTATCACTGCTTCTAGTTTTTGTCTT
>VDFB02338434.1:0-31150 GCA_007258455.2 Sequoia sempervirens
CTTAGAGGTTTGGTAAAGGCATTGGTGTAATGTCCCCATTTTGGAGTTAGATTAATTTAATTAAATTAATTAATTAAGTTGTCCAAAATAATGATATTTCATGAGGATGACTAATTGATTATTTTAATTAAATTGCAAAGTGGTCTTAAGTTAATTATTTATAAGGTTATCAAATAAATCAATATTATAAGGTGACCTTATATTTAATTAATTTAATAAAATGACTTGAATAAAATATTATATCATAAAGTCACTAAATAAAAATAAAATAATATTCTAGAAGATTCTTGAAGAATTGGAGAAAAAGAATAAATAGAGGGGTTGGCTGGGCTTCTAATCATCCAATTGTTGAATATTGTTTTGATTGACTTCATTGGGGAAGCCTATGTTTTCTGCAGTTCTTCATTCGATCATTGAGACCGAAAGCTCTCTTTGGTTGGCAACTCTGAGGCTGTGAAACTATCAGCTGATATTGTTGCATTGTTGGAGGTGGCATTTCAGTCATTTCACTTGGGCAAAATTAGTGGTCAAGGGCAAATTTTGCATGGTTAGATTTGGAAGATTGCTGGAGATAACTTGTGCATTGAATCTACATCATTGGAGGGCCGATTTTCATCATCATCAGATTATATTGAGGTCTGATATTTTATTCAGTCATTATTACCAGCATTTAGGAGGCAAGATTTCGCATTTTGGAGCTTCATCTTCAATCGATTTTGATAGAGTCTTGGAGCGCTGCCTTTGGAGGATCATCTCAATATTGTTTGGCATCGATTGAAGGAGCTGGGAGATTGGTATTATTTTATATCAGAAGTTTGTGTTTAAACATGGGCGGCTGTCTAGGAAAAATCGATTTAATTCATAGAGGACTCATCATATTTTGATTTCACATTGTCATGTTGGCGCATGGTTTTTGGAGGCTTGGCAATAATATTTAAAGAGAACGGAGGTTGATAGCTGCAAGTAGTAATTAAATCTGAGCACCCTGCTCAGCAACAGGGGCGACATTCTAAGAAGATTGACATTCATGAGATTTGGCTTGGAAATCAATCATTCAGCATTGCTATTGCTTGCTTCTTCATATACAATCAAGGGCGGCTTGTAATCAGGTTCCATTGCATTAGTTTGGTAGTTTTGCATATTTAGATTTGTCATTAATGTTATTGCTGCTGTAGGTGCACTTTCCAAATCAGAATTGTAATTGCATTTGACGTCCATTAAGAGCCAAGAGTCTTGGTCTCCTTTTACACCAGCATCGTAATCGGAATAGTTTATGAATAAAAGAGATATAAGTTGCATATCCAATTCTGATGTAATGCTCATATTATCATGCCTTTGATCTGCATATTATTTTGCATGCCAATTGTATGACGAAATGTCACTTGGCTGTAGGTGATTAGTTTGCATATAGAAATCATTTATGTACATTGGAAAAGAACTAAAAGAGTCATCCTTGCATTTAGATTATAGTTTAGTCATTGAAGCATTGATTTATAAGTATTTGAAGCATTTTATCATCATCTTCAAGCAAACAAATCAAACTGAAACAACAACCAGCAAAATAGAAGATTGGATGCAAACTGTTTGACGATATTCCTTGAGCCATAAACAGCAAATTTGTAATCAGTTGGGCAAGGGATATTACAATTGGATCCAAGCTCACTACAAAATGCCATTAGGAGAGCTTTGAACTTGGAAGACTCTTCAATGAATGGCAGATCATACTCCAAGGCACCACCCATTGTCACCAAGAAGTTTCCTCAAAGGGATCTACCTCCTCCGAGAATGGTACCTCCCAAACCCAATCCATCGGAGATGTCGAAGAATGAGCTCTGAAGGAGACAATTATGTTTCGATTGTAAGGCACCATGGCAGCGAGGTGATCATTGTTTGGGGAAGGGTCAGATACATTACATTGAGGTTATTCCGGGTGAAGACTCCGAAGAAGAAGTTGGTCCAGAACTAACAGTTATTGAAGAAGAGCATGAACTGCTAGACCTTTTTCACACATCGCCCATTGCAACGTAAATTTCGCTGGTTTGTTTCTTAGGGTTTAGCTTTTGAGGGTACTTCATAGTCTCTCGATATCCGGGAATTTCTGCTGTCAAAGTCCGGGTCATCATCCCAGCCAAGTTGGGAGTTTGAGTCAAACCGAATCAGTAAACGCCATAGAAGAACTTAGAAGACCCCTGCACTTAAGATCACCGCGTTTACGGCCAATTCTAACACACTTCCTATTTTTAGGGATTTGCTTTTTGCTTTTTTGCTTTTTCGCTTTTGGCATTTCTCGACCAATTTGGAATTTACTATTTTTAGAAAGTTGTTTTGTTTTTTCTATTTTATAAGTTTCTATTTTTAGAGTACTGTTGCCAATCGCGTTAATCGAAAGTTTCCATTTTTGGAACTAAAAGCGAGCAAAAATCAAGGAGAGGTCGAAAAATCATGAGAAAAGCAGAGAAAAGCGCATGCAAGATGAGAAAAGGCGCATGCAAGATGAGAAAAGCAGAGAAAAAGCGCATGCAAAAGTAAAAAATCAACCGACAAAATCACTTTAGAGAGAAAATCGCTTTTGAAAAATCATGGTGCTAAGCTTAATCATGATGAAATTCACTTAAGTCCCCGGCTGGGTGCGCCATTTAAAAAAAAAAAATCCATTTGAAACTTCGAAAAATCCAGTTGGAAAATCCGTTTATCAAAGAGAAATCTTGAAAAATCCAACTAAAATTTATCTATTTGAGAAAATTCGCCTTCCACAAGAAAATCCAGTTGGACAAAGTGAAAATCGACTAAGGCAAAGGAAATATTGAACTGGACTTTAGGAAATTTAAGTTGAAGTGAAATTCCAGTTGGGAAGTAGAAAAATCCAGTTGAAAGTAGAATTTTTTCAAGAAAGAATCGAAAATTTTCTAAGGCAAAATCATTTTGGTAAGTGAAAATTCCAGTTGAAAAGTCAAAATTCCACTTGAGGGTCGACTTTTACTAAAGGCAAAAAATAAAAGAAATAACTTAAGTTTTATTTTAAAACTTAGTTGTCAAGCCAAAAGGGACGCCTTGTTTGAAAAGTCAAAGATCACGATAAGATTGCTTTTTCGTTTTTTAAGCAAAAACATCCAATGAGAAGAAGAAGTCGACCTAAATCAATTTGGAAAGGTTTTATTATAAAAGATGATCTTGTGAGCTCATTTTCTATTATTTACAAAGTCGAATTTTTTCATAGGCAAAGCTCTCTCAAGAGAAAGACGTCTTTTTCAGCTGCAAACAGATTTTTTCTTAAATTCCAGAACATAGAATTGGATTTTTTCTCTTCATTTCCAGATTTTTTCAAGCAACTGCAAGGTTATTATTGGCGATTTTGAAAGGGAATAGGATTTTTTTTCATTAAGGATTGGAGAAAACTTCAGTAAAGTCTTAAGAAATCCAGAAAATTATTTAAATTTCCATGAATGCTCTTTAAAGATAATAAAGGCGGATCAATTTTTTATTAAGAATTTATTCTTTACACAGCCTTTAATCAAGTTCTGGATTTTAAATTATTTTTTTTTTAAATTTCTCCAGCCAAGAAATCGTTTTTTTACAAATTTATTTAAAATTCTCTAACTTCGAGTTTCTTACAGGCGCAATGTCTTCTCCAAAGAACGTGGGAGGTGGAGTCAGGAAAGCTCAAGTCAAGGAAGTCCTGAAAGAATTCTATCCAGAATCCCAGTTATCTTCAAAGTGGAAGAAAGTGGCAGATACAAACTTTGAACAGTTTAATGCAATTCAACACAAGAGAAGGATGTTTGGCACACAGAACGAAATGCCTACGCCCATTGCCACAAATATTGTTAAGTCTGGACTTCATCAAGCAGCAGGATTTCCACCCGCAGTTCAGTGCAGTGAATTAATGGTTGAGTGTGCCAGAAGGTACAATCCTCAAACAAGATCTATAAAAACACCCAATGGGATCACCTTAGCATACTTTACAGAGGATTCAGTCAGGGAAGTATTTGGTATTCCCCATCGCCGAAAAATGTTGAACAGGACTCAACAGGAATCACAGGCCATGTTCGATCAAGCCAAGGAATCTTGTATGGACATAGTCAATTCTAACTGGATCAAGGAACCCAAAAGACATCGCTCCAAGTTGCCAAAGAGATTAATTTGCACGGATTTTAAGATAGAATACAGTGATATGATTCATATGCTGAACAGGATTATGGGAACTTCTCAAGGAGCCTTCTTTGAAGTATGGATGTTTTCATACGTAGAGGAGATCGTATTGGGAATGGAGGCAATAAATTGGGCTAAGTTAATAAGTGATAATATCGATTTCCAGTTGAGAAACCTAGAAAAGACCAAAACCTTCTACATGAGTTCTTATGTGGTTTATATTTTGGCACGGTTCACCAAGTGCAGAGGACTGATTTGTAAAGGCGAAGTTGGAATTCGAAAGGATCAGCTCAAATCATATGATTGTTACCCGCAGCTCCAGTTACATTACAGGGACAATTTCAAGATAACAAATGACGCCTTCCTTATGTATATCACGCGAGTTCTTCAAGGAACGGTACAAAGGAGGCTATCTAAAGAAGCTATGGTGATGCTTGACAAGTTCGGATCTTGGTTTATCCAATTTCCGACATTTACTTATATAAGAATTCATGGATTCTCGGATGCTCCGTACAGACTTCCTCGGTATCCAACAGACAAAATTGTTATGTTTGAAGTTGCAAGGCAATTGGCGTGTGTAGACTCTATTCAGGAGAAAAAGAACAAGCAAGGAGTGGATTTTCCGGTTGCAATTGGGAAAATGCTAGAAGTCTGCCCCTCATTACAATCAGCCAAAACAGCAAGGGTAGAGTTGCAATTTTATAAATTCAGCACTTATAATCCAAGGTCCGATTATGATCCATACCTGAGAGTTCATGGGAAGAAGTCCCTTCATGTTATGCAGATTGAAGATTACTGGTCTAACTTGGTGGATGAGTATGGAGTCAGGAAGAAGACTTGGTCCAGAATTCCAGTTGAACTTGTAAAAAGGTGTGACTTGTTCCCTATACCTGATCAAGTAAAAGACAACGGGGACTACATACATCCTCAGTTGAACAAGAAAAAGATAAGCCTATCCTATTGCCTAACTGGAAACAACCTGAGTTGACCGATTTAAACATATTGATGAAGGACATTATTGCTTACTCAAGGGAATGGGTAGATGGTCAGATCAGCAGATTGAGAAAAGAGGGAATTTCTCTTACTTATGCCACATTGAGCGATAAGGAAAGCCAGTAGGAAGTAATTGGCGAAAATCTTGATGAACCTTCATATCCTGGCAAGAGGAAGGTGGTGAGTGAAAACCTTCACACAGAGGAAAAAGAATCAGCTAATGAAGAATTGGAGAGTAAGAAGCAGAAAGTGACTGAAAAACCATCATCTTCAAGTACTTTGTCAGTTGGAGTGATTGAAAAGGTATCCGTTGTTGATATCGAGCCGAGCTATGAGCGAGAAATTCAGTTTCAAGAGTTACAACAGTTGGATTCTCTCCAAGACCAAGCCCCCACTGAGTGTGTAGAAGGAGATGATACATTAATGATTGAAGGCGCAGGAGATACTGAGATCCTTGAGAATAATGAAGAGCTAGGAGATGAGGTAATTTCTGCTCTAAAAGGAATTAATGATGATGTTCATTTAGAAGATGGGATGGAATTATCCACTATCCCGGATTGGTTGACCGAAAGTTTGATGAAGAAGTCCAGACCACTGGATGAAGTTCAACCAGTTGAGAGCATACAAGACTTCCTAGAGAGAATTGGCAAAGCTAAAACGCCAAAGAAGCCTAAGAAGTATTCTCAGATTACCAGGAATGATGCAGGATCCAGGATCTTACAGGTGGCAGTCCCGAAAATTGATAAGCCAAAAGATCATATTACTCCTATGGATTACGAGGTTACAACATTGGACATTGGGCCAACCACGATAGATCAGGATTTCCATGAGTTGGCAGACACTTCCAAAGCCATCAAGGAGAAGTTTGATAAAACAGAGGAGAAGAAAGAAAGGTTGGAGTTAGAAAATCTAAGGCTGATGGAGTTCATTCAGCAGCTAACAGCCCCTTTGCGCCAAGAAAATGCAGCCTTTATTCCACCGTCATCTCTTACTCCGGAATCCATTGATGTTCTTGAAGCTATGAGGATCACGAGTCAGGCAACCAAGAGTTGGGTGACCAATATTTCAAAACAGATGGAGCAATTCTTAGAGAAGTGCGCCCAAACTTATGACAGATCTGCCTTGCTTATAACTGAAGTTAGTCAAGTTGAGGACAATTGGGAAGATTTCCAGTACGTACAGGACAAAGTGATACCTCGTTTGAGGGTTCTAAAGGAAGTTTCCTTGCAAATATTGATCCAAGAAGGTGTTATCGAAGAAGGAGCCTCATATGATTTCAGCAGGTGGTATCATTCCTTATTGGCTAAAAGGAAGACATATGACGGAATGAAGGAAGAATGTGCTGCTATACGGAGCGCAGTTGAGAAAATTCAGTTCAAAATCCTCACTTCTCTTGAAGGATTGACAGGACAGGAGCATCATGATGCAAATGGCTTAGATTTAGAAGGATTAAAGAAAAGCGTGATGAACATTTACTTCAAGGAAGTGCAGGTTATTACAGAGAATCAGCTTGATGATATGTCTTCCCTTTTGACCTTCATGGATAACTTTCAGAAGCAGGAGGATAGATGGGAAAGTACTTTCACTCAATGCCTGGAAACCTTGGACGTGATCGGAGTGCAACTGGATTCTATGCCAAGTATCTCAATGGAGGAACTCGATTCTGTGTTAGCTAAATTTCTTGCATTTGCAGCTAGGGAGCGATCCAAAGGGAATTGCATTTTGGATTCCCACTTGCTCGAATGATTCGAGGGGTGTCATCATTTTCCATACTCCAAGTGGCTTGTTCTGCTTGCGCCATGTGTCCTTTGAGTTGGTTATGCTTTTTAGGGTTAGGGTTTATCAAATTTAATCTTGGCCATTGATCTCAAATTTAATCTTGGCCATTGCTTTGTAATTGGGGTGCCTATATAAACCCCACTCATTTCATTTATTCAGGGAGAGACTTATGAAATTGTTGCAACTATTGCTGTTTAAATAATAAGTGGATTCAGAGTTGAGCATTTGTTATTTTTATGAGCCCGCATGGTTTCATTGACTTCTTCAATAGAGTAAATTTGTTTTCAAGTATTTTAGATGAATGAAAGATTGATAGTGTTGGAAATAGTGGAATTAGTTCATACCTTTTTCAATTGAATGATTTTCAATTTGATGTGTAAGGTTAGTCTGAACATTGAAATTGCTTGACTTGAATTCTATTACCTATATGCATTGATCGAATTGATGGTGGTATTGTGTAATAGGATATCTTTTGTAAACCCATTGAAGATTGCACCGTCTTTGTCTAGTTGTAGTACTGTGCTTGGCGAAGCAAAGATTGGTTTAAATTTCACTATCCAGCATTTGTCTCTTAAGTTCGTAGGGGTAGTTTTGCATAAATCTAGTTCCTTAACCCTCATCTCTTTTTCTTTTATTTTATTCCAAACTGAAAATCCCAAAAATATAAGAGCATTCAACGTTACATCAATCCAAATCCCTACTTCGAGTAAGTTCAGTATTCAAGGTCCCTTTGTGAAATCAGCATATCACATCATCCATTGAGCTTGTCCATCCCCCAAAACGAAACATTGGAATTACCATATAACCTTTCTAGCAACCTTAGCATAAGAGGTAATTTTTCAAGAGAGGATAGAGCTGTCTTTGGCATCTTTATTCGTGTTTGGTGTGTCACAAAACACGATCAACGTAGAATCTGGAAGGGGAAGGGCATCCAAGTAGGAACCCTTTGCAGCCCTATCACGAATACCAAGGTACCATTCATTTCACATTCAAAGGAGTTTTAAGGGCGTTAAGTGAATTTCTTTGATTGATAGGGTAGCTACTTCCAAGATTTTATTGATGAGAGGTTGGTGGCTAAATTGGGGTTGAAAATGTAGGATTTGAAGGGTTCAATGTCATGTTGGCAAATGGATAATTTTCCATTCAATCAAAGAATTCAGCAAATGAAGCCCCACACTTGCGGCTACAAATGAGAGATGAATTCTATGTGATCAAAAGGCAAATAATTAAGAAAGTTATTGAGTGCAATGGTTGTAATCTCCAATTTGGAGAATACTACGTAATCCGGCTCAAACAATGGAGCTTAAATTCAAATCTAATAGGAAGGAGGTGATCCTTCATGGCCTCTCCAATGGTGGTTTCAACGAAGCGTATGGAGAGAGCATTTCGTAGAGACCAAATTGCTTGGGCAGCTGAATGCTTGATCATAGATACTCAACCTTCCAAGGAAGGGAAGACCTTCCACAATGACATTCAACATATCTTGGAGAGTTACAACAAGGTTTCTAATTATATACCTCATGGTCTACCTCCGGAGAGGGGTTTTCAACATGTGATTGAGCTTGAGGAAGGAGCCAAGCCCATCTTCACTATGCCCTACCATCATTCGCAAGCGTACAAGGAGATAGAGAAAACGATCAACGAGTTACTTGACAGGGGGCACATTCGTCCAAGCTCTAGCCCTTTTGCTTCCTCAGTAGTGTTGGTCAAGAAAAAGGACGGGACATTGAGGATGTGTATTGATTATAGCGCACTCAACAAGAGGACCATCAAAAATTGCTATCCCATTCCCAAGATCGATGAGTTGATTGATGAGCTTCATAGCGCGCTATATTTCTCCAAGATTGACTTGCGTTCAGGGTATCATCAAATAAGAATGAAGAGGATGTGCACAAAACGGCTTTCAAATGTCACTATGGGCACTATGAGTTCTTGGTCATTCCATTTGGGTTAACCAATGCCCCCACTACATTTCAATCATGTATGAACCAGGCATTCATTCTACAGTTGAGGAAGTTTGTTTTGGTATTTGTTGATGACATCTTGATCTATAGTAGGACTTGGGAGGATCACTTGAAGCACGTAGATGAGGTACTTGGCATACTTGAGCAGCATTAATTTCACACCAAGATGTTAAATGTGAGTTTGGATTGACTGAAATTCTGTATTTGGGACATAAGATTAGTGCCCAAGGGGTTAGCGTGGATGAAGAGAAGATCAAGGCAATATAAGATTGGCCAACAACAAGGAACTTGTCACAGTTGAGAGGTTTTTGTGGGATTGTGCAGCTTCTATGGGAGATTTGTAAAGGGGTTTTCACAACTTGCAGCTCCATTGACCAATTTAACGAAGAAGGGGGCTTTCTCTTGTGATCCTACATCACATCAAGCTTTTGATAAGCTCAAGGAGGTAATGAGTTCATGCCCTGTTTTGGCTATTCCAAATTTCTCACTTCCTTTTGTTCTAGAGTGTGATGCTTAAGGAGAGGGGATTGGAGCAGTTTTGATGGAAAATAGGCAACCTATAGCAGATGAGAGTAGGAAGCTCAAGGATGCAGAAAGAGCTTTCTCCATTCATGACAAAGAGATGTTGGCAATCATGCATGCTCTTCCCTTTTTTGTCTTCAGCAATTAGTTAACTTGGCCATCCTTGATTGACAATGTTTCAAATTCCATGTCTTAGGAAGCTCTAAATTACTACCTCTCTAATGAACACAGTTGTGAATAGTAAAATGATGGCTTTTGCACCATCAACTCTATCTGAATTGCCACTAATAGTTTTCACCATCAAACCCCATCTAATTTGCCTCACAGTTTGGGCTCCAAAGTCCTCAATAACATCTCAAAGGAACTAATACTAAAAGATAACATCTTTATGCTTCACAAAGAAATTTGTGATTTTCAAGAATTAGAAGCCTTCAAACGAGGCAATACTTATATATAACTAGGAACAATAGTTTATGTAGTTAACATACAATGCCCTTATCATGTTTTGTTAATATGGTTGTATCTAACTATGTATTAATTGTTTGTTAGCTTTCAAGTAGGTTATAGAAGTCAGTTGATAGACGGTTATGTTCTTGTGGCGGCTGTCAAGTCCTTTAAAGGGCCTTAGCATCATCGAGTAGTTTAATCCTTGGTTGACCATCTCTAGTCTACTTCTGTAATAACTTCATATGTGAATAAAGATATACTTTTACTCTTTATTTCTGTTATTAATTCAAGAATTGGTTTTATTAGATTTCTTATTTAAAACATTTAGCATCATTGCCTTAAAAGAAGTCAGGTCTAATTTAAAAACTTCATGCCCTTAGACCCCGATAAAGGCAAAAAGAGACGACAACATGGTCAAGATCAAGAGATCAAATGGTCCTTAAAGATCATAGAACAAAAAGAAAGGAGGATACAATTATGGGAAAAAGCCAAAGAAACCCCAACCACACAAATCTAAAGTTGAAGCCCATCCCAAGAATGGAGTCTAAGTTAGATTCGTAGTCAAGAAAGCAAAAACATTTCCATGACAAAGAAGCAAACAACAACATAGCAAGAGAAGATAGCAAAGCACTTACAACTACCTAATGAAGCATGAATCGATCTTTCTGACCAAATAGAAAAGTCAGTACAACCACAAGTAGACAAATAAGAATGGGAGATCAAATCTAAAGATTCATTGATGAAAGAAAATGAGAGTAATCCCCAACATATTTAAGAATTGTTGATTGAAGAAACCAGCCAAAAACTCCTAGGCCAAAAGTGTAAAAGAGAGAACCTGAAAGCAATTCAAGTGTGTGGAATGTTAAAGAAAGACAAGTTGAGAATTCTCACATGGACGAAAGTGCAAGAGAAGCGCCAAAGCATCTAAATTAAAACTCCTTGCTGAGCAAGTTCTCAACATTGAGGTTGCATCAAAACAAAAAATGGTGACTAGTCAAATTCAAAGGCAAAAACTGCTCAAATTCATTGGTAATGGGTCAGAAGATCCAATGAGGCATTGCAAGACCTATGAAATTATATGGGCAACGAATGACCAATGAGGCATTGCAAGACCTATGAAATTATATGGGCAACGAATGACCAAAATGACAAAGCATACTAACTTCGGTCCTTCCCAACCACCCTAAGGGGTATAACAATTGACTAGTACACAAAGATCGAACTAACTTCCAAAAATATGTGGGAAAGATTGACGATAACTTTTGAAGAGGAGTTCAAGCTACTACAAGAAGATAATGAAATTGTAGCCAAAATATACAATACAAAGCAAGGCAAACATGAAAATGTTAGAGCCTATAATTGTAGGCTCAAGGAACTCCCAGTAAAACAAGATCGAAGAAAACATGGTTCATTGAAAGTCTCATTCCTTCACTACAAAAAAAGATAAAAAAAATACCACCCTCTTCCTATACAGAAGCCTACATTCAGGCAATGGATATAGAGAGTGAGGACAAAATGTGCTCCCATGGCAAAAGAAAACAAAGGAAGACAAAAGTTTGGATGATAGCAACAAGATTGAATCTGGAACCATGCAAACCTTGAGAAAAGATATAATGTGGATGATGAAAGAATTGAAGGCGAAAAAAGAAACCAATACAAAAAGCATTAAACTTTGGTGCACTAAATGTAAAGGTGAAGGTAACATCAAGAATAGTTGTCCTAGAAAAATGTGTTATTCGATCAAAGAATGCCCATACAATCTGAGGAGTAGGAGCACACAAGTGCTCTTCACATAAGGAGAGCAATCCACTTCACCCAAGAATGATTTAAATATTTATGTCATTATATATTTCATAATATAAAGGAAGACGACAATAAGGAGATTTAAATGAAGTCGGCCAGCAATTAACTTGAGTGCCATACTCCTTGAAAATTGGCCATCAAATAATATTATTTCTTCTAGATGAAGTCGGCCAACATAGTATAACTATAAGCTTTGTCTTGGGCGCCAAGAATGGGGGTAGGCCCAAAGTTAAAGTATTGGTATAAACTTCAAATCACCTTTATTTCTTTATGAAATCCTCATAGTCAGCCACCATTTAATATCACTTTGATTTCTCTTCCATAATCTTAATTTATATTTATTTCTGTCTTAGACAATAAACTCAATGCTGCCATGTAAAGATAAATCGTTCAATTTATGATTCCAAGGGGTGGATCAATTAGGGGCCTTTGTCCATCACCAAAATTAGCGATTTTCTCTTTGACATCAATGACAGTAATCTAGTAATCTTATCCATACGCTTTTGACATCAATGACAATATTCTAACAATCTCCCATACTCCTTTGACATCAATGACAATCAATTCCAGCATAGCATTCAATGTGGAACCTCAATATCATTGAAATAACTATATGAACCTAGGCTCCAAATCTTTTATTGATTATTGTTGTATAGTTTTCCTGCAAATTCAAGTCACAAAATTGTATAACACTTCCAAGACCCACAAACTTCATTTGTAATGTTTTTTGAACATATAGTTGGGGTTGCACATTAGCCTTTTAGCAAAGCTTTAGTTACTTTGAGAGCCCTATACCATTTTGAAAATTGCAAGCTTGATGGTAGGCTTTATTTTTTCATTTCATAACAATAAGTTCCTCCCGTAGAAATAATGAACAAGATTTTTTGAGTTAATTTTGTGTTAAAGGTTGCTTGGAACTTCCTACTTCTTTTCTCACGGTTCTCTAAGCCTGTCCTTTTTAAGATATCCCTCATGACCCAAACAATTTTTGAGATATTATATGGATGAGGAAAAAAATTCATCTCCCAATACTTTTAGAAGATAACTGAAGATAACTAGTGCTTAGAATGTTTGTTATCTAACATTGAACTTCCCTCAAATACTAGTATAGCATCTATACTCCATAATCATTGCAAACAGCTTCTAAAGAGCATACCTCCGTTCAATTGTGCAATAGTGGAAGCAAAATTTTCCAGCCTTAACATCTTCAATATACTGCATATTCATAACCAAGAGGATACAAGGAGTTGAAGAAACTGTAAAAATGAAAGGAAACATTGCAAAAATTATAAATAACAGAAGTTCAGTAGCCTACTATTAAAATTACATTAAAAACTAGTTTCATATGAGTTTAAAAACCATGTAGCACACCTCCTTTTCAATTTTATGTTTCAAAATAACCGGATTTAAAAATTTCAACATCTGAACTAGCTCCTTTACACGCCTAGCTAAAACTTGATGAACCTAGTCAAACATGTTTTCTTTTACCAAAATACTCCTTACCATATATTTAAAAGTTGCAAGCATTTCTTCCAATATGTTTTATTAATTATAAAGATATTCAAGCCTCTTATTGCAATTGGTTCTTTCGCACTGCACGCATATAAATATTGGCATTGCTGTCTAACATCAATATCCTAGCCCTACAGTGGCCCATGGTCTGGTGGTAAGCAAGAGCAAATGTCATAATCATGACCTAGGTTCGAGCCCTGCTGGACGTGCTCCACTTCTTAATGCAGCTGAAATAATGCAGGGCCAATGCAAACTCCTGGTGTGTGTGTGTGTGTGTGTATATCCCTACCATAATTCTATGCCCTTTCCATACTCAGTATTTGCATATAATGCAGCCAGAAAAATGTCAATGTCACATATAAGGCAGAAATATTTAAACATACTCACCATTTTCAATGTCACATATACAGACGAAAATGCCAAGGAGTCAAATGGTATTTCATCCAAGCTGAACAATGCGCATTCTAAAGATTCTGGACCTGGAGAAAAGTAAGGTATCTTGAATTGGGCCCGAAAAATAACATAGCTCTGTGCTGCATAAGAAACACAACAGAAAGGTTTTGGCCAATAAAGAAGAGGTAAAAAACAATAAGGTGTATAAAAATATATAGTATGCAACACTTAATAACTGTATACATGGGAGCTTCCTCACTTGTCCAATAAAGGGAATGTCTAGTTGAGCAAATGGCGAGACAATTTCAACTTCTGCACATGCTTCTTCCATTGTTTCTCTAGCTGCTCCTCCTGCTGCGGATTCCCCCACTTCCAGAAAGCCTGCTGGAAGGGTCCTGTAACAGTCCAATATCAGGCAATTTACAAATATGAATTGTTGGAAACTATTTGATTTTAAATAATGGAACATCAAGTTCCTGAAATGAGCATATCATTAACAATTATTCTGCCTTACATTCAATGATGCAAATTTAAAGGAGAAGAATAGCATTATTTTTACCATTAACATAGGAAAAAAAATTACAGCCTCAAACAAAGTATGAGCCCACATTTAGCTCAATTAGTCATGATAGTGGGCAGCAATTGCTATTTGATTGTTTACACTGGAAACACCAAGTTGCTGTAATGAGCATATCATTTACAGTTATTTTTCTTGACATTCAAAAATGTGATTTTAAAAGACAAAAATAGCCACATTTTTACCATCAAAATGGAAAAAACATTACAGCCTCAAATAAAGGATAAGGGCATATTGAGCCAAAATTTAGCTCAATTGGTGATAGTGGGTCACAATGTTGAAAAAGTTGAAAGATGTCATAAAATGCTAAGGAGTCCCCTTTGAAAGGATGGAAAGCCTTGAAAGAAGTAATCAATGCAAGCTGCAATCCATTGGATAAGAATACTTTTTTATAGGGTACTGGGCATCTTTGGAGGTCTAAGGCACACAGCACAATAAGACTTCTAAACTATAGCAAAGTGTCCTATAAGGGAGGCAAATTGTATATGAGATCGTTATAAACCTTTCTAATTTACATTTCTCATTTTTTGTGCATGTTGTTGCAGTATTGTGCAATTTAGAGGAGAGAAACTTGCAATGATTCAAAACAGATTTTGAATCCAAAAAGGCATTGCTATCTCCATGGACATCTTTTGATTTCATAAAGACTACACATTTGCATCCATCTTTTTTTCTTTTCAATTTGTGTTTCTATAGTTGTATGTACTATAAACTGTACCCTAAACATAGATGAAGAAATGATGCACAAATGAATGATTTATTGCTTTCAATGATTAATTAAGGCTTCATTAAGCCTTGGAGATCATCTTTAGGGAAATAAGCATTATGTTGTTGGTTTAATATGTCAGAAGAGGACGGTGCACACTTATGAATGAAGAACAAATTCTAATGCATTAAAGGGTAAAATCATCGCTCATCCTGCTCATATGGCTCCTTGGTGAAATTTAAGGGGGGGGAGCTGAATATTTGTCATCCAGATGAGAAGAGGAATCTGTATCACGTATCAATTGGAAATCCAATGCATCTCAGTCCATTTTGTTCATAAATTTGTGACAATGACTAATTGAAAATTAAAACTGGTTCACAAAAACAATACAACCCCTCAATATGCATTTTATGAAACTTTAAAAAATTAGAAGAAAAGAATTATTTTTCACAAGGTACTTGTTAAAGTAAACAAATTTTATGCAAGGATAACCACTTTATCTAATGGTAAGGACTCCTCAATTTGCACATCCACCAATGTATTGGATTATAATAAACAGTAATAAGTTTGTTTACAAATCAATTCAAATGCCTATTTAGAGCATATAAAATCCCTTCCAATGTTTCCAGAAGCCAAAGCGTATTATTACTTGTTTGAGTGTAAGATGGCATTTATGTATAGTTTGGCAACTTATAAAGGCTCGTCCATATTCGGTAAAACACTATAAAATTCTTTGGTCCACCAAACACCACTAAGGACAAGTACATCATCTTATGCACATGCATATCCAGTATCCTCAGATTTGGTTTGAGATTCAATATATAGCAAATTTACTCCTACCTCTAATACTTAAATAATAGTGTTCACAAAGTATCATACCAAAGGCCATAAGATGGTTGAATCTTCCGCTTGCAAAGCAGCACCTTATCATTATGTTCAACTAGGCAACCGACAACCTGCCACCCGTAATATGAAAATTGTATACACTGGTCAAGTAAAACCAGCATCTCTAGGAATTATTTTGAACAATATTCAATGTACAATGCTTTGCATAAAATCCAAATTCAACAGATGAAAAGAATTTAATCTACTCCTTCATTGCATAAAAATAGAAATGACTACTCCTTTCCATAAGAGCATATCCTCTAGTATCTTCAATTATCACCCTGCCATGCCTAGGGCTTAGTGATCCATGCATAATAGATTCCATTATGCATTGAGATTAATCAAAATAAATAACAAGAAAGGTTCATTACATTTGCCAATTATAAATATAAATATATGCATTAATATAAGTTTATACTTCAACAAGATGTCTTCAAAGAAAACATCTTGCTCCTTTGTGATAAATATAAAAATGTCCATTCTCTGTACATATCAATCTCTATAACTTACAAGCAGTGGAGTGTAATTTGTAGAAAAGCATAAGTTGATGTGATAATAAAGCAACAGTGGAAATCTTTTCCAAAGAGACTTGCACAAGAAACATGTAGAATTATGTTCCCAATATGGTAATATTCATATCAATATGAATCATCTTCTACATTTAAAACTGATCTAAATTGGAAGACTTAAGGTGCAGTTTTCCCAGTTGAGTGTTGGATCATTATCAAGAATAGCTTACACTTAGATCTCAGTGCAATAAAAACTGATGGGCTTAGCATATATAACTTACAACAGTAGGTTCACAAGATACTCCGATCTTAAGATAACTACATTCGTTGGTTGGTAAAAAAGGATTTTTACTAGGCTCTAATGCCATTGTTGAAGCACCTCCTTTTGTACACATGCATAGAGATACGGAACAAATGAACTTTGTTTCAACTAGTAGGATGCAATGCAATTATACTATAATTCAATTACACTACTAGGTGAAAAGACTGGAAGAGAAAAATGTCCATCATGCTCTCAAGGATGGAAATATTAAACTTTTTGAGAAAGTGGGTGCATGCTACTTACACCATAATTCAAATACACTATTAGGTAAAAACATTGAAAGAAACAGATGTCCATCATGATCTCTAGGATGGAAACATCCAACTTCTTGAGAAAGTGATTGCTATGCAAAAACACAACAATTGGCAATCAGAAAATATTATCTGCAGCATTGGAGTCAAACAAGGCTGCCCTCTTTGCAATTTACAAGATAAATTAGCAGTTCTTAGAGGACAAGAGTTGTGGCTTACAATTATCCTCTTTGTGCATCTTGTTAAAATAATTTATGACCTCCACAATCAGTTTTAAGTTCTTGAACTTCTGTCAGAACTATTAAACTTACCATTAACAGTAATAAAATTAAATTTAATAAATAATCAGATCAACGAATTTTCCTATTCCTTTAGGTGCATGTCACAATGGCACCCTTGAAAAGAGCATTCCACAATAAACTGCTAAGATATTGCATCATAAATGAAAATATGCATTGTTCAATAAAAGCAGTAGTTATCTTAAAAAGGCATATTTTTAAAACCTTGAGACACCAAGATGGAGTAGGGAGACCATTACAGATGAGAACCCACATGTACTGAAAGTTGTCACACCTTCAACAATCTCACAACTTGCAATCTTCAAGAGAAGAGAACCAAAGAGACACAAAAGAGTTAAAGAGGAAGAATATTGGTCTTAGCCTTAGAATAAAAGACCTGTTGAACTCTATATAAAAAGAGAAGAGGTAGGGATTACTCAATAACTCTCTCATACCATGTGCCCCAACTTCCTATGTGTATGGTGGAAACATTTGAAAGGAGCTACAAACTCCAATATTCCTGTTGGCGTTTCTATTCACACCTCTAGAATGCGGACTAGAAATGGACAGCTATGCACAGATTAACTGCTCTTCAAATTAGGAGGGGAAGCTCCCTCTTCATTGATGATGCTTAAAGAAAGTAAACTAAACTATTTGCCAATCTTTTTGCTCTTAGCTAAGCGCACAAGGTTATAAAACTCTAGCGTCGTAGCTGAGGTTTTCTCTTTTAGAACTTCAACTACAACTAGGCCTACTCTAATGAAGCTTCTAACAACTCAAATAAACTCAAAGCTTGAGAGTTCGAAGTAAACAAGGAATGATTCTTTAACACAAAACTCACATAAACTGACTCCCAACGCACACCTTAAGACTCATTGTACTTTTAGATGCAAGATGAAATAAAGATTATATAAGTGAAACACATAAAACAAAATTTGAGGCAGTAGATCAAAGCAGCAAAGTAGGCATAAGATTTCCTTTCTCAAATTTCAAATAACAATTACACTTCTGAGACAGCAAGATTGTAGCAATAACAGGCATACAGTTTAGCGATCGACCAGAATACACTTGACAAAAATTACACATAAACTGAACAATATCTTGCAACTAAAGGCAGGAATGCAAGCTTGCTCTTACACTAAGTGAACAAACATTGAATAACAACTTGCAGGCAAAGTAGGCTCAGCAATTTACTTCACAATAACAGTTAAAGAAAAATGGGCAATGCTGCCCTTATTTATACACAAGAGAGGAGTAGGGAACCCTAAACTCTCCTTGCTTTTACAACAAGACTTGCCAACATGCAAGCTTTATTTCTAAAACTAAAACAAGATAACTATCTAACAACCTGTTGAAAGCAAAAAACAGGGAAAGTTCCAACTATTACAACTTGATTCTTTTCTCTCTCATGAAGAATAGATAAGCATGAGACAAGAATAGCAAAAAAACTCGAGAAAAGCATCAAGTTAATTGTTGCTTTAAATCTATCTTTGGAGATCTTTGTTGTCCTGATAAGATAACTCATCCATTGGTATTTTGGAAAAGTATATCCACCAAAAAGCTAGTAGTTGCCTCATTGTTAGGAACATTGATACTAAGGCAATATTCCGCTTTCCAGGATTTCTTCACCTTCTACAATCGAACTTAGAAAATCTTTGACATCTTCAGCTGCTTTATCAAATTTTGCTAATTTTGGTGGCTCTGCAACTGGAGTGATGACCATTTATAAATATATCATCTTGCTTCAACATATCTTTTTACCTTTTGACATTCCTCTGTTTCTTCTGTAACTTTTATACTTCTGACACTTCTCTTAATTTTTCAAGGGAAGAGTATTGTACAACTCTTTTCCAATACTTGTCCTTTTGCTCATACCACACCTTTACATGTTCTTCGACTGAGATGATGATGTTTTTTGTCCATGGTGGTATTGAAAAGCACTTCTCAACATTGTTCAACCCATCTGCTGCTTGGTTCTAAATTCCATGGGAGAATATTGCAAGCTAAAAAACTCAACTTTTGACTGTAAACTTGACTATGCTCGGACAAGTTTTGGACAAAAGCTAAAAATAGCTTGCTGATTTTTCTTCTTTAAAAAGCAGATTTCTCCATAAATAATTTGAGATATGGGTTTTGTGAACAATCTTGTTGTGAAGAGACCCAGATCATTCAATTCTGAAAAATGTTGATGGCTGATTGAAAAAGCAGAAACCCTAAAATTTTAGGATTTTCCCAAAAAACGCTGAGAGCTGGGTATTGTGTGGAATCATGTTTCAGAGAAACCCAATTGATCAAATTTTGGAAAAATTGATGATTTCCCGAAAAAGCGTGAAAAAGCAAGTTCTTGAAAATTATAAAATTTTCCAAAGTTGTAGAGAATCAAAAACCGAGCTGACCCAGATCGATGGAAATTGAAAAAGATGTCCCCCTTCTTATGAAAAATGATGCCCTAGAAATTTGAAGCATGAAAAAGCGAGCCTCTGAGCAACCTGATCATGAAAATATGAATAACTTTGAAAAAGCACCACATTTTGGCCTCCAAATCTTGATGTAAAGAAAATAGTACGTTTCCTCCTCTGCATGTTAACCTGCAAAAAGTGAATAATGAATGCCAAAAGCCTTCTTAAATAGGTTTTGAGGATGAAAACGCTTTATTCTCCAGCTTAAATCTTTAAAGCGAATCCTGAGCCAAAAACATCGAACGTAGACACCGTTTGAATGTTGAATGATAAAATTTGGAAAATTCACTAAGGCATTGAAACTTGGGCGCCTTTATTCAGCTTTTTGCTTCATTTTGACCTTAGTTTGATCTTCATTCCGTAGGCCAAATGAATCCAGTGAACTGACTGATTGACCCATTGCAAATCCTAATCAAATCAGAGATGATTGTTTTGGACGCAGCATCTGCTAAAAACATCATCTGAACCCTCAAAATCTTGGGCGCCCTTGGCTAGCTGGGGCGCCCAAGTCCTCCAGACTTGGATCTATTTTCTGATGTTCTTCAATTTTCAGTTTTTTTTTTTATCTTCAGATGAACTCACAATTCCGACTGCTCAGGAGCTCTGATGAACTAGATGTTGGATTCGTTGGACAGCTTGTTGAAACTGGAGAAGATCTTCCTAGAGGTAACTTGCCCTGAAAACTTCATTTGGTGTCTTGAATTCTTAGGTGTCCATGGCTACTTGGGGCGCCCAACCTTGCCAAAGTTAAATTTTTTTCTGTGTTTTTCATTTCTTCTCTTCATTTTCTTTGTTTGTTCGATCTGCAATATCTAATGATTGGCAAATATTTTGAGCTCACCGTTGAATTCATTGGAGAGCCTACTAGAAACTGAAGGAATGTTCTAAAGACTGCTAACCCTTAAACCACCTTCTGTGCCCTCAAAATCTTGGTCGCCCCTGGCTACCTGGGGCGCCCAAACTCTTCAAACTTAGTCACTTTTTAGTGAATTCCAACTTTCAATTTTGACCTTCCATGCCTTGTCCTCCATTTGATCTAAAACTGCGAGTGACTAAAGAATCTAATGAACTGGCTAAGACATCCACGGGAAAGCTTGCAAAATTCTGAAGACAATGATTGATCTAGCAAACCCTAACAGCTGAATCTGACCCTCCAAAACCCTAGGCACCCTCATTAGGGCTTTACCGCCGAGAGAATATTTTTGATGATTTTTCATGATTTTCAATTTGCTACTTCTGATAAACTTTCTCTGCTTGATCCAAGATTATGGTTCACTATGATCTCATACTCTCGAGAGATTTACTATGAAGCCTAATGATTCCAGAAAACTGCCCTGCATGTACAAACCTCAATTTCATCTTTCGTCTTGAGATACGCTTCGCCTAAGGTGGGCGCTCTTTATGAGCCAATTGCACTTATTCTTTTTCAACTTTCTTCATTCCTCACCTTCCCGCTTCTTTGATCGGCAAGTCGCATTCACTTCACTCTGCGGAGATTGAAAATATCCTAAGTAAAGTCACTAGTCGCCTTGATCGGACATGTTTCTTTACCATCTCTAGTGTTAGTCACTTTCCATTTCAAGATTTTCTAACTTCCTCTTCGTTCAAAGCCAATTTACATCTTCACGTTATCTAATCTATATAAAGTTTAAGACCTTGAATCTAATACTTGTAGTCATCAACCTCCATTGATATCCCGAGTTCTCCTATTTTAGCTTCTGAAAAAGCAAAATAGACCCACTTGGGCAAAACTGATCTTTTGACGATTTTGACTAGACCAACATGATGAGAGAGTATTTTAAGCCAATCAAAATCAGTTTGAACCCCTGGAGTCAGAAATTCTATTTTTAGAAAATTTTGCCAACATCCATTTGAGAAGAAACCCTTAAAAATTTTAGAAATATTTGGGAATTAGGTTTCCGAAAACAAAGATCTAGGTTTTGTAGGTAAGGTCAGTTTGAGCAAACCCAGATCGGCAGATTTTGAAAATTTTGAGCTTTTGACCAACATGCGTGACATGCAAAATCCCATTTTCCAACCTTTTTGATAGTTTTTGACAAGACTTTTACCATTTCTTCAAAATCCTAATGTAGCAAAAATTTTAATTTAGGGTACAACAATTCCCTTAGAGGAAACGTGTTATTGCCCAAAGGAGTTAGGCTTAATGTAACTCTCTCATGCTCTATATGGGGAATAAGTCCTCATGAGAAAAAAAAAAGTAGAAGAAACTATTACATAATACCTATTACATTCCATTTTTAGTTTTTAATTTAATTTACAAAAAGATAATAATTTTGAACCCTAGCTTTCGGACATTTGATATACCCACAATTGATATCAAACAACCTTTCAAAAAGTTTCATCCTAAACGTATATTGAAATTGACTTCAATTGTAAGGCAAATAAGAACCATAATGTTGAAAAAAGGTGTTGTAGTGCTTATAAAGCTCATTGCAATCTTGAAAATAAATAAAAAGTCATTCAATATGGTATGGAAAAGAAGATCATCTTAAATAGCTCAGTGATCTTGACCGCCTCTATGGTTAGCAACTCTACACTTGTACCATTTCCCACATAAGGTGGAGACAACTTGCACAAATTCAGAAACAATTTATAACCTATGACTTTAGAAACCAAAGCATGTATCCTATACCATTCTCTTAATTAAAATTGGATGCACATTTGTGGAGTTGAAGGTCCAAGTATTGAATCTTAGAGCAGCATCAACATCTCTTGGGCCCAAATATTCAAACACAAACACTAAATTATGGACAAAGATCTCCCAACAAACATACAATGGTGAAAAAGTTCATCGACAATAGCCAAACATATAAAGCAAAGATTCATCAACATGCAAAAAGGCCTCACTTGGAAAGTGGATAATGGTCAAATAGTGAGATTTTGAGAGAATGGCTGGAATGGTAATCCTTGAATTGATGGAGAACTTCACCCTATCAAAGCCATCCTGCAAGGTCAAGGAGCCATACCTATTCAAGATTATGTTCAATGCTCAAATATAGAGAACTGCATTTGGAATTTCAGCATGGTAGATGTTAGTATTTTAATTTATCTTTTGCAAGACAACACAAAATGGAATAGTGTGTGAGCTAAAACCTCTCTTCAAATTCGGAGGGGAAGCTCCCTAAGATTTAAACTAACCTAAACCTAAGCTAAACTCCCTACACTATAAACAATAGACAATAAGGATATACAAACTCTACAAGATTCACTGAGGGAGGGATAAAAATGATTATGTGCCTATGTTATTGCCTTGGATGCATGCATCAGATTGTTAACAATAGTGCCTTGCAAATAATATTTCCAAATATTGAATGAAAAAAAGAAACTACTAATCTAAATACACAAATCAAACATTTAGGCTGGCTTAAAAAAACCCAATTATACAATGCAAACAAGATTCAAAGGAATAATTACTAAAAAAACACACAATTCCAGAAAATAAATCAGTGTCACATACAAAGCTACTACTTAGTGAATAAATGGCATCATACAAACCTTGACAAAGTTACTTAGTTTCATTTAATCAAAGGAATTACAAACACGGGTAAATTAGCTGAACAACAGTTTTTACAACATAAACATGGCATCAGCTATCATTCTCCTCAATTCATGTGCATGTGGCACTTATTTATACTTCACAATAATCTTATTTTAATTCCCAAAAAGCAAGCTTTAAAGTGAAATACATAAAAATTGATTAAAAGCTGGAAAAAAAAGGTTTAAAGCAAATCTAATCTAAACAATTAAAAGAAAAGGAATGACCTAAATAATACACTCCTCTGTCCAAAAATATAACACAATCAAAAAGACTTTGAAAAGATGCTAAATCTTAACTTGCATTGAGAAAAAAACCTTGAATTTTTAATTCTTTAATCTTTGCTTTTTGCTTTCACGGCTAATTGGTCTAAGTGTGGTGCCACCTTTTTTCATCAAGGGCAGAGATTTCATGTGGCAAAGACACTCATAAAGTGCACTAAGTTATATTTGACATCTTTATTTACTTGGGTGGAGATTTTGTCTACTTGAGCCACTTCTGAGTTTGGTTGGAAGTATGAACCACTTCTGAATTTGGTTGGAGTTTTGGTGTGGCTAAACCACTATAAATGTGCCCCCAAGTTAGACTTATCACCCTTTGTCAAATTTCACTCCACTTTTGCCAACTTTTTAAACTTGGGCAGAAATTTTGGATGGTAAAACCTATCAAATGTGCAACTAAGTCACATTTCTCAAGTTAATAATGTTAGTGGGTGGAAAAGCTCCTCACTTAAACCAAAGCAAATTTTTATGGTGTATGAGCCTAGCCTAAGCTGACTCAAAAAAAAAAAAAACTCTTCTTTGTTCCCTTGAAATTTTGTCAAACAATTCGAATACAAATAATTGTTTGCTGGTATGTTGTTTCAATATTTTGTATGTATGACAATGGAGCATACTATGGTGCAGGTCTCTAAGAATGAATGCTAGAAGAATAAGCTACCAATGCAATGCAGCTAATTTGTATTTTCAATGCAATAAATAACTTATGCAACCATAAATAAACACCTACAGCCACAGTGACAATATGTCAAGTAGTTGGCATACAACTAATAATGCTTATCAAGAGCAATGCTACCCATTTCCTCAACATTTATTATGAAATATATCCCTTCCTTCAATAATGTAATATCTCCTTACAATGCTTGTTACAAATCTGATATGACTGATTACAAATATTGCTAAGATGATTATGCACTTGCTGTTCTGGAACAGCGATTTCATTAATGCAATGATATGACTACAATGTATGAAAATGCTGGATTGATCATGCGCCTACAGCAACTACAAGATGCAAGCAACTGAATTGCAAACCTCGACCTATAACAGAGTATTACAGCAAAATGATCATTAATGTTTCAATAACCCTGACTATGTACTAATGCAAATATGACTCTAATCTCATGCTTGACTGAAACAATAAGGAACCTGAGAGTGTAAGTAGCCACTGTGGGAAGCTTGATTCTCCTTGAAGGTAAAAGCTTTGACTCCAATATTTGAGCGCCCAGCTTCCTTGAATTCCAAACAAGTCTCTTGAATTTATTTGAATTTTTTGAATGCCTCTTCACTGGAAATCGCATCACTCAAAGAGCCACCCCTATTCTTGCAACTCAGACCAAGCTAACAAATTAATGCAGCCACTAAGATTGACCCAATGGCTCCAGATGTGTTCTCAACCTGCCTTCTTGTCAAGCGTTGGAATGATATAGAAGAATCGATGCAAAGAAGCCCTCCAAAGAATTAAAATCTGAGTATTGTAACTGCAGATCAGCCCTTAGAAATAATCTGATCAGAGGTAGAAAAAACCCTTTTTAAATACTCCGTTTCTGCTCTTACAGATTAAAGAATCCTCACACCCATACTATGAATGAAATCTGCAATCAACATAATCTTTAAACCCTTAAATGTCAGAATATTACTGTAGCGTCACTGTAGCGACGACACTGTTCACGCCACTGTAGCGATTTACTGTTCACGGGTACTGTAGCGACGGGCACTGTAGCAGCGGGTACAATAACTCCAAACTTGCAATTTTATTCTAACCCTATGTTGATTCTTCACTTGTAAGCACAAATATGACTCTTGTATGAAGCCACCTTACTTAGCAATCTTCAACTGATCTCTCACAACCTCAGAAAGCTTGACTCTGAAGAGGTATCGTTCTCCAAAGCCTGAAAAATGCACGAATTTGCAGAAACCCTAGTTTCTTCACAAACTCCACAGCTCTCAATAAAAGACAAAGTTGAATAATCATATCATAATGAATTCGATTTGTCTTGGCAGTATATATATATCTCCTTTCAAGAATTCAACCTAAAGCAATCTTTTAATAATCATTTAAATAAATGATTAATTTCGCCCTTTTTGACTTAGGACAAATATTTAATAAATGGCGTCCCCTTTTGATTAATAATTAAATGCTCATTTAATTATTATTTTAACCCCTCTTTTATAAAGTATTAAATACTTTATAACTCGCCATTTAATAATTTTAATATTTCATTAAAGTGACTTTATATTATAAAGTCAAATTAATAAACATTTAATAAATATTAAATGCCCAAGTAAACACTGTATGTTCATCAGATCATCAATGGAGTCCGGCGGAGTTGACAAAGCGAACCCGGGTGCCACCGCTAAAAATAGCAACTCCGCTTACCTGCATTGACTTACTATAAATGGTAAAGTCTCATGTAATCCGCTGCGGAAGCATGTCCCGCTGGGGCCCAAGCACGGATGTTGAAGTAGCGTCACGAACTCTGGATAAGCAAAGAAGACCTCATCCACATTTGTATTGACCTCGAGGGAGGGTCAAATGATGGAAAGGCTATCCCTTCACGTGCGATATGCTTGCAAAGGGGACGATACATGGTGATAGCTGCCATGTTTATAAACTTGGGTGGAAATAATTCACTCACGCCACTTTTCAAATTGATTATAATATTTGTCCACTCTTGTGACCCTCACTTATGTCAAGCTGATTTTTTACCTCATGTTGCCAATTTTCATGACTCAAGCAAAACTAGTGTTACTCGTGCCATGGCAAAGATATTGTCCACTTAAACAAGCTTTACAAGGTTGGGCAAAAATTATAGATGGTTGAACCATCACAAATGTGTGCCTAGGAGGAGTTTGCATCACTTATTGCTATCCTTCCCTTATCTCAAAGTGGAAAATTTTGTCACTTGAGCCAAGGCAGAGAAATTATGCACTTGAGCCAACTTGATCTTAGGCAGAAATTTCAAAGTGTTTGAACCTATTGAGCGCATGTCACGGGTGTCTTTGCCAAGCAAATGATAGCAAATGGTGTGCCTTCTATGACTCAGCCATTGTCGTACTCCTTCACCGATGCCATTGACAACCTTCAAGCCTCATCATTATTTCATGTAGAATAGCTATAACCTCCATCAACCGCTGAAAGTCTTTAGTTGAAAAACAAAGACTATGATTTAACCACCTTGCAAACTACTAAGGTTAAAAATTGAATTGAGTTAACGCAAATTGACAATCAATCCTGACAATTAACAAGTACGAACATTGAGTTTCGTAGGGGTGCAACAATTGGCAAGTACGAACATTGAGTTACATAGAGGTGCAACAATTGGTTCTTTCTAGGGACCATGAGACATGCTTGGGTAATGGGAAACTTCAGAATCTCTAGTATTAAATTTGATGAATGTTTATCTCTAGGGAATAAAGTCAAGCTTATTTCCTAACACCCAAACTTATGGCTACCCTAACCTGGACAAAAACAACAAAAGCATTCACATTAAAATAAAAGAAATACGAGAAATGATAACACCTACCTACCTGCGAACAAGAGGGAACAAACTAGCTAGTTGAAACAATTTACAAGTTGAGAGAAATAGCAACCCCTCCATTTGAATTGGAAATTCAACTATGCTATCTTGCATCCTTGCAGCTGTAAGAAGTCGAACCCAATTTTTCACCAAATTCTAAACACAAAGACTCAAGATTGCAGTATGATTTCAAATTATAGGGATCGATTAATTATACAAAATTGAAGGGTTCGAGACTTTCAACTTCACAAAAACTAAGCAACCAAATAACGGAAATACAGAATGCTAACGGCTTACAGGAAATAACTACCGGTGCTTAGAAAATAATAGGAACACTGGAAAATGACAAACGGAAATAACCTTCATCATACAACAACATTAGAATATCAACAAATGTCATATAGTGATACTCTCATTTCAAACAAATGAACAAATATCCCCGTACAGAGGTGTTTGATCCCACATGGAAAGAAGCATATAGAACACATCCCTGTAGAATGCCCGATCGCGTGATGGAGTAAAGTGCTTGGCAAGTCAATGAAGAAGAGATAGCGGATGCTGGGAAGGATTAGTTAGCAACTGAATGCACCGATGCGATGATGAGCATATGTCGTTCGAAATGGTCGCTGCAATCTTGACCTAGGGATATGAAGTCCCATGATATCCAGAAGCAACAATATTCGCCGACACCTTTCATGAATATGACTTTTGTAATTCCGTCTATAACAAATGATTCCTGTGAATGCAATGTTCTGCCTGGTCAATTCTTCTTACTATGACGAGCTGCCAGATGATTGCCAAGTTGAATGGCCACTGTCCTCGATACTCAGGTGAAAGCACAAAAGAGATGAACTGACTGGGTCTCACGAATTGTACCAGCATGGGGGTGTCGTCCCACCTGGTTGACCGACAGGAGACTACGTCCCTATTAGCCTGAAGCTACACTCCACTCAATGCGGGATTTCCAGATGTCCAACAAAGCCAAATGATCCAGCATAAATACTCAAGCCTCAAACAAGTCGGCCAAGGAGAAGAAATTATTTCAGCGCCTCCCCAAAATGAGTCGGCCAAAGAGTTAAACAATTCATTTAAATTTAAATGTTATTTTTAATAATTTAAATTTATTATTTAATATTTAATTATTATTTATTGTTATTTATTTAATATAGTTTTAAATGAAGGCTTGGTGTTTTAAAAACACCGTTATCATTTTCCCTCCAAATTACGCAAGTAATTTTAGGGACATTACAAAAGCCTTCATAAAAAATTCACTGAGATCCACAATTCAAGATTTCAAACTATGGTTTTAAAGGTTTTTATTATTGTTCTTTGAAGGTTGCCCCCAAACCTCAACCAAACTCATTTGATACATTTTGTACCTGCACTTTGAATAAAATTTATGTTTTTTTCAAAAATTTAAGTGTTTTTAGTTGCTGAGTTTCACCAAGTCAGAAATTTTTTATTTGCCAAGTCTAAGTCAAGTCAGAGTTTGCAAACTATGGTTGAACCATCCTCAAAGAGGGGAAATTGTTCTTCATGCAGCTGTATTTTTTCCTCAGTTCCTTCTCTTGCATAGGTTCTTCAAATAATATTTCAAATGAAGAAAATAATTCATTTGATGCCTCTTCATTCATGGCACGATTCTTGTCCTCTCACTCAATGGAAACAGATGCTTGGGAAACTTTGCTTCCTCAAAAAAGTAGAACATATGATATACTTGTCCAATCCTTTCAATGTCCAACTTAGAAGATTGTCTTCTTCATCTTGAAAATTGAACAAGCCTACAAGATTCATCATCATCATTTATAACAAGATGTTGGTTCTTTTTCTAGCAACCCTCAATTCTAAGAGAACATACAATGCCTAAACCAAGGGAACAAAGGAGTAAGACAAAGATTTGCCCTATAATCAAACAGAGGACAAGAAAAGCCAACGAACGACGCTAAACCCAGCCTTCTGCATTTTGAGCTCCACATGACTCAAGAGGGTAATCCTATTATAGGTCATAGAGAACAATAAATCCCTCTTACAAACAAAGCTACAGACCCTTAAAATGTGGATGAATGGTAAGTTCACATATATATGAATAAAGGATATTTAAAACTTCATCAAACTCAAGCATAATCCCTTATACTTTGAATAGTATTGCAAACCAATAACTTACATGGACATGTCTTTATCTCAAATACCTAGAGGAGTGATAAATGAAAAAATACCAAGCATATCCCCTATATTCCTTAAACTCCATGAAGAAAAAGAAACCCTAATAAATTAAACTTAAAAAAAATGTTCATTTTTCAAAAGATCTACCAATTTTGGAACAATTTTGGAAGAGGAGATTGCAAAAGAAAGACCAGTGCCTGCCTTGGGCTACAGAGTCACAATAGCCTGCACTTTTACATCACAACACCAAAACATAATGATCTAGAGAAGTCCAAGGATGTTCCAGGGCAGTCCAAAGGTGATAGAACTATGAAAAACCGGCAATCCAATTTTTTTGAATTTTTTAAAAAATTTCTAGGTTCTAGTAAATCACATTTTCAAAGGTCTTCAGAGCAAAATTTGGGTTTGAAACTTTCGTTGATCACTTGAGATGAATAGTGGAGCATTGATCTTAAGAGACTGAAATTAGTCCTCTTGGAGACCTTTCCAACGAGGTAAAGAAGTCGTCAATCCGACCAGCAGGCAACAAGTTAGGACCCTGCCAAGTTGGGGTACCTAATTTTACAAGTTTTTTTGAAATTTTGTAATTTTGTTTTTGTTTTTATTCTGGAAAACTCTTCATTTCAAATTTGTTGGATTCTATAGATTGTTGGAATTCCAAATTGATGTATAAAACTCATTCTTCGATAAGTTAATGGGACTTCTAGATGCAAACAGCTCTTTTGTTACGAGTTATGCAGTTATCCATTTGTCTACAATACTTGCAAGTTTTCACTTACCTAGTACTGTAATTCTAATTCCCTGTTGAATCCAAATCATTGGTACCAGAGCAGGTACGCTCCTTTATGTCACATCACACACGCTCTGGTTATTGAAGGTGGGGATTGGAGACACATAATCCATCCGCCTCCTCCCTTCGAGATGCAACCAACCAAAGATATCAGAACCAAAAACATCAAACCCTATCAAAACCATGGTGGAAGAAGCCCTGAACAAACAGAGGGAAGAAACGATGATCCAATTCTCTTGAATCCTTCAAGATACCCAGCAATCAAACGTAGACCATAAACCATTCAGCAGCCACACTCCATTCAAAGTGCAGGTGAATTTTGATATTCCAAATTTTTAACGAAAAATTGATGCAGACGTTGTGGACGACTGGTTAACCAAGTTGGATAGATACTTCTCTATGAATAACTTTTCCAGTGCCAAGAAGATAACATTTGCTCTCCTCAAAGCTGAAGCTCATGTGAAACTAGCGTGGGAAGGTAAACTTACCTCATGAAGGAACGATTCTATAATAGAGGAAGAACCTACATGGAGGGGGTTTGTGGAATTCATCACAGAAGAGTATTATCCTGAAGATGCATATGAGGAAAAATATATGGAGTGGCAACTGCTTCAACAAAAGAAAGACCAAACAGTGCAGGATTACACCAATAAGTTCCATGCTTTATCAGCGAAACGTGACATCCACGATTCAGAGAAGCATCGAGTGTTGAAATACCGGAGTGGGCTGCATAGATACATTCAAATAGAGATGTCCTTTCTAAACATTGAAAAATTGGGTACTGCTTATAAATATGCCACGAAAATCAAAGAGAAATTCAAAGGGAAAGAAAGATTACTTTGTAAATAATAAATCCAAGGGTGAAAGTAGCAGCAAAACCCCAGGGTGAAATAATCTTTCCAGAAGTTTGAAGAAAAAATTTCTCTTTGCCAATTTTCAGTTTTGATAGATGTTTATTATACTAAGTTGCACATAAAAAACTTGAACAGCAACAACTTAATCAAAGGAAATGCATGTACATTTAATAGCAAATTTCTGAATTCAAATGCAATTTATTTTTCTGCTACTAGCACACATTTAGAGGCCCATCTTAGAACACTACAAAGAAGCTATGGAGTTCATTCCCACTGCCCAGTTCAATTTCCAACAGTGATATCTTACTCAGAATTGCAGAAATTAACAAAGAGCAGAAACAATCATTGAACCTGAGGAAGAACGCTGGTCTGAAACATAGCTTTTTTGATGGTGCACCAGAACTCCTCCAAGAGCCACATTTGATTATTCCTGTTTCTCTCC
>VDFB02338435.1:0-22241 GCA_007258455.2 Sequoia sempervirens
TTCAATACCTCATTCATGAGCCACATGAATGTGCTCGGTGCATTGGTTAGACCAAAGGGCATGACTAACCACTTGTACAGGCCTTATTTGGTCTTGAAGGAGGTCTTCCATTCATCTCCCTCATGAATATGGATCTGGTGATATCCGCTCTTCAAATCAATCTTTGTGAACTATTGTGCTCCACTCAAATAGTCCATCAAGTCATCCATCATTGGCAGGGGAAATCTATACTTGATAGTTATCTTGTTGATTACCCCGGATTCTGTACACATCCTCCACTCCCCATCCTTCTTCGGTGCTAGAACTGTAGGTACTGCACATGGGCTCATACTCTCGAATCAAACTCTTTCTCAACAACTCCTGAACTTGTCTACTCAACTCCTCATTTTTTGCAGGAGTCATTCTGTGAGCAACCTTATTTGGAAAAATGGCTCCAGGGATCAAGTCAATCTGATGACTAATCTTCCTCATTGGTGGTAAACCCTTAGGTATGTTATCAAAAATAATCTCCTAAAACTCATCCAATAGTCCAAAAACTTCTACTAGAACCTTCTCACTATCTTCCTTTTCCATTCTAGGAATCAATGCATAACACATACACTCATGCTTCATTCCTTTTAAAAATTTCCTTCCATCGAAAAAACAAATTCTAGCACTACTGCATACCTATTGTCACCTAGAAATGCACCCTATGCAAAGTTTACAAAAACTGAGCTTTCTAGAGCAACATGGGATCATTTCAAGGTTGTGGGTTACCTATAGTTGAAATGAACCTCCGGAGAAGGCCTGCTTCCTTTGGGTACAACCTAAACTATTGATCTTTGTAAGGTAAAGGGAGAAGAAGTGCATACAAAATGAAACTATACTGAACTATTCCTATGGTGATACACCGAGTTGATAAGAAATTAGGAAATGAAAACAAGATGCAACCACACTAAGGAAACTAGACTGTAGCTATTTTACTTACTCAACATAACCCCATTAGACTTATGCATCACTCTTGACAGGTTTGATCTACATACATATCTCAAGAAGGAAGAAAAAAACTTCACAGCTTTGTGGTATGAATACAGATTTAGAAAAACACTGTTAAAGAAATACATACATAAGCTAACATACAAAAATGAGAGTGGTAAGAGCATTAGTACTTGTTTTCAAGGTGAACTCTGTTTTGCATTCCAGATTTTAGTTGAGTTACAAAACATACATTTAGTCGAGAAAGGATTGACAAAAATCACTAACTCTTCAGAGTGTATAATCTGAACTATCTACAAAAAGGTAAAAAATGCCTTATATATCAGACTGCGTCGACCCCTTAGGGCTTACAAAAAATATCAGTCCTCGTAGTAGATTTTTCCTTAAATCTTTTGACTGAATTAATGCTGAATCCTACATGTCCATGTCGGCAAAGAGTCATCTCCAGAGAAGCCTCTGCAGATATTTTGCAACTACCGCATTCACTTCCCGACATCATGTCCTGTTTGAAACACTTCGGCTGACTGCTTTGAATGCTCCTCAGCTCAGAATAGATATGTGTTGCATTCATTCTATTGACATTCTTCACTTTGATCAGACTGCCATGGCTCGCCTCAGCTCCTTCAGGTTGGTCGAGTGTATTCCACACGGACTCTGTGGGTGGTTAAAACTCTTTTGAAAAGAATCGCATCTTGGCGAGACACTGAAAATGTCTCACCGATGCGATTATGTCCTCTGAATCTGTCAGCATAGCATGTGACAGATGATGAGAGTTCTATCAAGCTCACAAAGTCATACCGATTTTACTGGAGCCATCGGCAAGACACCATTTATTGCCAAGAGGTCACAGCGGGTTTAATGAGTCACGTCGAGATCCCTTTCTATCGCTGAGACCACACTCATTCTGGAAGACATCCTACCAAAAGCTACACCTCCTTTCTGAGTCTCCCCGAATGCAATATCCCTTTCGGCGTGACTCCCATGGTCGAGAAGACATCATGGCGAGGTCCAACAGTCATACTGATTCCTACTTCTATCGTTGAGACCACACTCATTCGGGGAGACATCCTATCAAATTCCTTTTGCTTCGGCGAACTCTTCATTTCGGGAAGACTCTTGGCGAGACCCTTTGTTGTCGATGAGACATTGGCCTATCGGCCAGACCTCTCGTCGGGCTCCTTAACTCTCAGCAAGGCCTTGGCTAGTTGCTGAGACATCTTGGCGACTTTCTTCCTTTTGGCGAACTGCTTCCTGTCGGGGTGACTCTCTGCTTTCAGCGAGACTTCCTGCTGAGCACCTTGTGTTACACTGAAGGCGCCAGACATGTCGGCGTGACCTTTAGTTGTCAATGAGACCTCCCACCGAGCTCTCTTTCCTTTGCCGACGATGCCTCCTTGATTTCTTCAACATGACCTTTATCCTTTGGCAAGACATTTTTCCAAAGGCGATATCCTTTGCCGAGCTCCATGATTTGCTTTGTCAGCGAGACCCGATGCATTCGCCGAGACTTCATGGTGAAGAGAAAAACTCTCACCGAGATGTATCCCTATCGGTGGTTGGCAAGACATAAGGCGCTCGACAAGACCATACATCAAAAAGATAACTCCCGCCAAAGTGTCTGCTCGCCCCGCGGTAGTCGGTGAGACTTCATGAATTCGTTGAGATCTCATTCCGAAGGAGATTCTTATGCCGAAGGGAACCTACATGTGGAATCGGATCGCCATGACCTCCCTGAGGTCTTGCCGATAGGAAACTCAGACGCATATTTTGCCAAATGCATTATGGGTCGGGGAGACCTAGATAATCTCATGCCGATAGGAACCTATAGGTGAAGCATTCAGACTTGATTGAACTCCTGCCAGTAGGCAAGACATCTGGAAGGTCTTGGCGACTTTCTCGTTAAAATATTTTCATGTCAAACCTGAACAAGGCAGGCTTCCCAACTGAGTTCCCTACGACCTAGCATCAGATTCATGATTTTTTCCCTTGTGCAAATACTCCATTTGGCCTTCTCGAACCTCTATCACATGATATTCTACCTAATCTTCACCCTGAGGGTGAAGATTAGGTAACATTTCTGGTGACCTTTGCTGGATGTTTGCCTGCTAAACATGAAGACCAGTAGCCTAGGCCTATCCATTGGGCATGGATTCATTAGGAAACCTAGAAACAAATAGAACATCAGGTTTGCACATGGTAGCAATTCACATGGGATCCATAGGACACAATAGGTTGCCAAAAAAATGGCAAGACAGGGGAAACTGAAAAGAAAAATTTTATTGTGTTGAAACAGGACTTATGGAAAACATAAAGCCTAAACTAATATGTACAATAGATGGACCTGTCAAACTCGGAAACAGGGCTTGAGGTGTATCCCATTAAATGGGATAGGAAGCACTTCACCTTTTTTTTTGGCTAGTTGATACGCATTGTGCTCCTTACAGCCTATGATAATAAATGGACCAGTCCACATATTGTCGAACTTGGTGTGATGGCCTAGCCTGCTTTTCAGAACATCCCATTTGAGCACGAGGTCTCCCGCCTTAAAATATTTTGTTGTAGCCTTTTTGTCGAATGTTCTTTTTGTTTGGAGCTAATGATACTCCAAAGATTTCATTGCTCTGTCCCTTGACTCTTCGAGCTCCATGAGCTCCGCATACCTTACAAACATTGGGTCATGTCCCTCAAGCATCTCCAACTGGTGAACAATGTCTAGAGCTGGAAGCTCCACAAATAGGGGCAATCTTGCCTCTTTTCCATAGACCAACATATATGGTGAATTGCCAATAAACCTCTTAGGGGTCACTCTATCTTCCCAAAGTGCATTCTTTAAATTGATGTGCCAGGTCCTTTGATTATCCTCTATGGTTCTTTTAATGATCCTAATGAAATTCTTATTTGTGCTTTCAGCTAAACCATTACCCTGAGGGTAATAATTTGAGGATGTATTCAAATGAATGCCATGTTTAACAGCCCAATAAGTTACTCTTAGACCCGTGAATGCAAGAGCATTATCAGATATGATGGAGTCAGGAACTCCAAATCTGGTGACTATATCGTCATAGAAGCTCAAAACTGAAGACTCTTTAGCTTTTTTCAAAGCTATTGCTTCTATCCACCTTGTGAAATAGTCTATAGCTGTGAGCACCCACTTGTGACCAGTACTAGAAGGTGGATTTATTGGCCCAATGAAATCAATGCCCCATCTTAGGAAGGGTTGCTCCACTTGAATTGAATGTAGAGGCATAACAGGCAGTTTTTCCTTTCCTGAAAATAAAGCACATTTGATACACTTTCTTGACCAGGAATATGCATCTTTGAACAAGCTGGGCCAATAGTAACCAACTCTCATGATATTCCAGGCAGTAGTTCTGGGAGCAAAGTGACCTCCTGCAGCTCCATCATGAAACTCATGAAGTACTCTTTCAATTTGATCACTGTGAATGCATCTTAATAGGACACCATTTAGATTTTTTTTGAAAAGAACATTGCCCATCAGCATATATGGTATGGATTGCAATCTAAAGTATCTCCTTCTGGCTCTGTTCAAACCTGGTGGACACTCACCAGTTTGTAAAAATTGGGTCATATCTTGAACCCAATTAGTTGTTCAAACCTGGTGGACACTCGCCAGTTTGTAAAAAATGGGTCATATCTTGAACCCAATTAGTTATCCCCATAGGAACATTGTCTCGAGCATCCTGAAACTCATTTATATTAGTAAGGATAAAATCCTTTTCTAGTTCACTTTCGCTGCTTGACCCAGTAGCAAGTTGTTCACAAAGACCCCTGCCTCTAACCAATTTGGTGATCTTAATATCTACATCGTACTCCATGACCTTAGTGATCCACCCTGCTCTTTTTTCATTCAAATCTTTATTCAATAAGAATTCCTTCACACTTGAGTGTGCCACCATGACATGAATTTTATTATGAGAGATCAAAGGCTTGAATTTCTTCAAGCTTCTGATCACAGCAAGAACATGCCTCTCTACAAAGGAGTATTTATGTTCATAATCAACCAAACCTTGAGTGAAAAAGGCTATTGGTTGTTCTAAATTCTCTTCATATTTTTGAACCAATATTGCATAAATGTTACTTGTGCTACCATAAGCATACATATAAAAATCTTTAGAAAAATTGGGATTTACCAGCGTAGGAGCTGCTGCTAAGGCCTCCTTAGTTGCCTCAAAACTGTTCTTGGCATCTTTTGTCAAACTAAAAATTGTATTTTTCTTTAACATAGATGTTAAAGGTTGTAACAGGTTTGTGACATCAGGGATGAACCTTCTCAGAAAGTTGATTTGGCCCAAAAAGTTTTGCGGACCCTTCTTGTGATTAGGTAATGGCAACTCAAGTATGGCTTTGACTCTCTCAGGATCAATAGTAATTCCTTTCTTTGACACTATGTGTCCTAATAATTTCCCTTCATGAATAGCAAAGATACTCTTTTTTGGATTGAGAGAGATACCAAACTCTCTGCATTTTTCAAAAACTTGCCTAAGATGTCACACATGTTCATCAACATTCTTAGAATATACTGTAATGTCATCTAAATAAATATGTAGACACGCAAAAATGTACAAGTTGACATTACGCATCTAAGTCTGACTACCGACATCATTTCATCCTAAATCATTCCCCGACCTAACCATTTAATTGAATATCTTTATTTGATTAAATTCATTTGTTTTTTTCTCTTAATTAAACAAATCATGTGTTTAATTAAGTCTCTTAAATCATTCTCTATCTCTTTTAATTAAATAATTAATTTTATTTAATTAAATCTCTAAAGTCTATCTATTAAATTGAATAAATTAAAATCTTATTTAAATTAATCTTACTTCAATCTCTTTAATTAAATAATCAAAACAT
This sequence comes from Sequoia sempervirens, assembly GCA_007258455.2. Taxonomy (NCBI): domain Eukaryota; kingdom Viridiplantae; phylum Streptophyta; class Pinopsida; order Cupressales; family Cupressaceae; genus Sequoia; species Sequoia sempervirens. The sequence continues at coordinate 5,851 of VDFB02338435.1, forward strand.
GTTTATTTAATTAAACTCATTAAATCATTTCCTCTCTTGTTTGATTTAAATTAATCCAAAAATCTAAGTCAAAATAAGTCAAACTTCATAATCTTCATTAAATTGATCAAATCTTGATTAAATCTAATCTAATCTTCAAAATTCTCTAGCTTTTCCCACTTGCACCAATAAATTAATTTATTGATTTATTAAATCTTCATTTTCCCTCAACAAAGCATCTTTGGAGGAATATTCTTCTATTTCAAATTCAAAATTTGAATGACATGTCCTTCCAACATGTCATTTACTCTCTCTTACAAGTCCTTCCAACAAGGCATTTACTTCTTCTTACATGTCCTTGCCTTGGGCCAAGTGGCATTTAATGCAATTTCTTTTCCCCTTACATGTCTTTTCTCAAAAATTCAAATTCAAAAATGCATTTATTAGCACATTTGTCAAACTTGCTCATTCCTCATCCAATCACATTTGGACAAGTGGCATTTTGCCATTGGCCAAGTCTTTGTCCCACATTGCTCTATTTTGGCTTTGTTTCCATTTCAACATTCTATAAATAGAATGCTTCACCATGTATTTGATCATCCACAATTATGCAGTTATTATGCACAAATATCTCTCTCAAATTCATCTATCTTCTTAACGATGCATCTAGATTTTGAGCTCATTGAGGGACTTATCAAGTGGATATATCATCTTCAATCAACATTTGCATTCAAGGGTAGAAAGGGAAAGGGAAAAAATTCCTTACACACCTATTTGGTAACCAACTCCATGGGATCAAGGTTTGCATGTTAAATTAGATTTCATATTTCCATTATGTTCTTCATTGTTTTCTTTGTTCTATTTCCTATTTTTAGCTTTGTGAATGGATTTCATGGGGAATCCTTGTTCATGCTTACAAGATAACTCTCTAATGTTGTTTGTTGTTGTGTTTTTGTAAGCACTTCGAATTAGGGGTTCACATATTGGCGCTAGAAGGAGGGCTGATCGACAGATTCTAACAAGTTTTTAAAAAAATTTGCCATTTTTTACAGTTCTGTTCATAAATTCCGTGAATTTCGCGGATCATCAAGAGTAATAACCAAGTTATAGTGCCCGTAATAACTCTGCTATACTGATCACTGTTATAGCACCCTTTGATCATTCTTTTTAGCACTTTTGATCATTCTTTAGCGCCCCTTTTAGCGCCCTCTTGATTATTCTTTTAGCGCCCATGATCACTGCTTTAGCTCATGAGTCGGGCTTTTAAAATAACCATATCTGGTCATACCTAGCGTCTTTTTGATGCTTTTTTTTTTGAAACAGGGTAGAATTTCGTAAGCTATCCAATGGTGTAGGTGTTTCTTAGCTATAAATTAGTTAAAATTTTCAAATTTTCATTTAAAGTAAAAACACATGATAACTTGGCTAAATTTTAGGGTGTTTTGGTTAATGATTCTTCTAACCCCTATATCCTTTTGTTTTTTTATCTCATCTAACATTTTGATCACTTTTGTAGGTTGGAAATTGAAATCAAAAGAAAGAGGAGCATGGGAATGATATTTTGTCTAATCAAAGTGTTTTTTAACACTTAAGTGTTTGTTTAACACTTCTACAAAGAATTTGTCATCATTTTCTTTCTTTAGGACACTAGCTTTCATTTGGGTTTAAAAAGGATTATTTTTGTTTATTTCTTGCAAAAGGATTAAAAAGAACCTTAGGATCAATAACTTACTAGATTTCATTTATGGATTAAACAATTGAACAAATGTCTTTTCACTTGTGATTTGGTGCTCTAAAATGAACTCACACATTGCTTTGAGGGTTTAAAAAGAACAAGTGTAGCTTTGTTTGTTTGTGAGGGCTTACTTAGACTAAAGCCATTGGAAAAGGAAGTATGCACTTCTCTCGCGCTTTATAGTGATCTTGAGAATCAAAATGTCTTTTCCATGACTTTGGGTTGAGATAAAGCAATCACCTCCACATTTCGATTTGGGCTTAAAATTGAACAAACTATTGTGCGAGTGTGAGTGGGGGCTTTGTTGTGTATATTCTCTCTCCTTGTTGCCTACAAGGATTGATCGAGTTACGAATATTGTTCTTCATTCACTTTGTTTATCCTAGAGGGTCTCGCCTTTGGGGAAAAAAAAGTATCACCCAAGGGAACGACTCAACCGGATAATACTCTAAAGCCAAGAGTATTTCCACCATATAAACGATATTGAAAAATGCTAATATCACGCAGCTTGACTCCTCGGCTATGATCCGAAAGGGGACTCTTGCCATATGGGTCAATCTCCACGAATAGAAAGTCCTTATTAAAACCCTTGTTTAGAAAAGGCCAAAATCCTATCTATTTGTTGGTGCAAGAATGGTCGTTCTGAAGCCGCCCCATAATTTTATGGCTTATAGTAGAGATGGAAAGCATGACATTGGAGTTTCATGGGTGTTGATGCTTAAGGCCCCAGAGCAAGGAGTGTCGTGGAGGGATCCAGCGGGGTCAAGCATCTAACCATCTCGCTAAAAGTATGAATGATTCTTGTCCAAGTGGGACTCAACAAACATTGTCTATCACATCCATAGGATTGTATATGCTTTTGGGTTACAAAAACACATGCTTGTTCATAAACATTGGAAAACAAACACTTAAACATGATCATGCAAAATTCAAACCCCTTTTGATAGAGAAAATACCTTTTGACAAATTTAAGTTTTGTTGCTTGCCCTTGGGATTATGTCCTTAGAGGCTTCTTAGCACTTGAATTTATATCATCATTTGCTCTAACTAGGGTTAGCCTAGGAAATCCCTTTGCCTCAATTTCTTGGAACTCCCACACAACACTTTGTGGGAAGAAAAGGAATTTTTACATAGGACATCTTTAGTTTGAAACATAATCAAGAAAGTATATTTGGAAAAAAGAATTCATTAAAAGTAAAGATAAGCAATTGAACCCCACACATGTCTTTTCAATGAATTCTTGCAAGGTCAAGATACAAAAACCTAAGAAAAATAAACTTATCCCAAAAACAACATCAACAAAGACTCAAAAGGTTATATGATTTTAGAGAAAAGTTGTTGGCTGATTTCTATAGACATGCTTCAAGAGACAACCCCACTTTGTATTCATTTTACTACACACGAAATCCAAGATTGTTTCAAGAGTTTGGGTACCTTGTTTAGGGCATAACACATTCTTCAATACCTTGGTCTTGTTAAACAAAAGTCTAAACTAGGGTCATTCTAAGATCAAAACAAACATTCATCCATCAAAAACATCATCAACCATAAATATCTCACCAACATTTAGAGAAAATCTTGACACAACTATGCTAGGCTCCTTTGGTAGACATCAAACATGAGACTTTGAATTCTTCAAACGTCAACATCAAACTTGTTCAACTCAAGTGTGTGTGAATAAATCCTTTTGCACACGCTTAGTTGAATTATCACTTTGTTCAAATTAATGGTGGATAGATGCATCCTTCTCCCATCACTAATTTGGATTATCTTTTGGTTAGCTTGTGAGTAGACACATCCTATTCTCACTCCTAAATCAAATTATCCTTTATGAGCATTAGTTATCTTTTTTAGATCATCATCCAAACATCTTGGGGATATCTCTTGCTCAAACATCAACATTCAAAAGACAGAATTCAAAGTCTAAACATCAATCAAAGCAAACCCAAAGTACCTAGCATCACATCAAGATTTTCAATACAAATTCAAAACTTCCATTCTCATCCATATATCATACACCTTTCATCTTCACATCTTTGATCTTTTACACATCCTAGTTTGCTCTTTTATGGTTCAAACAAGATCACAACACAAGAGGAACATGGAGTTAAATCAAGAAACATCAACCACAAGTGATCTAAGCCAAAACATTCCAGAAATCCAAAACACACCACTTCCAGACCTCACTATCACTACACATGATCCACAAAAAGAGGTCTTGGTGGAAGACATCACACCAACAGAACTAAGTGAGGAAGAAGTTCTTGAGATGCTCAAACAACCAAAACTACAAAAATTTCTTCACGCAATGGCTAAAATAAATCCATCAATTCTCAACACTATTGAGGATGAGCTTCTTGTACCAAATGACCAAAACACCCTTCCACAATCAACCACTTCCATTACCACCATAGAACCTACTATCAATGAGGATGATACCCTCTTCAACACGCATCAAAATCCACTTTACAACCCACTTGGATTTATCGATACATCTGAGGTTCCTTACCATACCACCTCATCATTTTCCCTTGACACGCAAGTGTCTAGACCTTTGGTACAAGCAAGCTCATCCGAAATAGAGAGACCCTACGGATTTGTCTCTTCATTTGCACAAGAAAATTTTCCACCATTCAAACCATTCACACCTCCCACCACGTCAACACCATATTTTGGTTTAGGGATCTCCCCTTTACCTAAACTTCCACCTTTCCCTAACATAAATCACCCCATCCAAATCAATTCATCCAACCAAGGGGGTACATCACATCTTTCAAACACACCATCCACATCAAACCAACGCATGATAGCTAATCAAAATATGGTCTCTCAAAGACCCACTATTTCGCTCATCTCTACCATTCCTACCACTTCACCTAGTCCCACCATTCCTATCACTTCACCCATCCCAAATGCACCTATCACCACATTCACTCCAACCACTACATCCACTATACCTCAAACTTCCACTACCCCCATCACACCCCTTACATCACAACCTCCCACCACCACCATCGCTCTAAGCACATCTCAAACTCCCACCACTCCATCCAACACAATTCCGATCCCACCACCACCACCATTGCAACCAAGCCAAGTAAGCCATTACAACACTGCATTCAAAGCATACCAACAATTGCTCCAACAATATCAAACAATTCAGCAAGCGCCTATAGCCACGCACGCTTCTCAAGCTTCACAGCAAAATCAAGCTCAAACATCCCTGCAACAACAACAAGCACAACAAGTGGCACAAGCCCAAGCTTTGTTGCAACAACAACAACGAGCTACACAAGTTGCACAAGGCGCACAAGCTGCTCAAGTCGCACAAGCCGCACAAGCTGCTCAAGCTGCAAAAGATGCCCAAGATGCCCAAGCACAAGCGCAGTACTTCGCACAACAACAAGCAGCCCAACAACTTGCATATCAGCAAGCGTTAGAGCAATACCAAGAGCAACAAGAAGCAGCACAGCAAGCCCTAGCTGACCAACAACAAGCATTGTTGGACCAACAACAGCAAGCACAACAACAAGCTCTATTAGCGCAACAACATCAAGATCAACAACAAGCGTTGTTGAAAGCATACATGGCACAACAAGCAAACATTCCACCCATTCAAACACCCACTCCACCCCCCCAGAACACCTTCATTCCACCTCCTAATCCACAATTGGATGTCACCGCACAAATAAAATTTCTGTCACAACAAGTGCTTGACCTTCAATCAGGAAAGACACCAAAACCACAAAAAAACCTATGCCCTTATCCATTTGATAGGAGCGTAGAAATGAAACCATTCCCAAAAGGGTTTGAGATCCCTAAATTTGACAAATATCGCGGAACGGGTAACCCTGAAGATCACATCAGGGAATTTCAAGTACATTGCATGGAGGTGGCTCACGACGAAACGTACTTGATGAGATTATTCCCAAGAAGCTTGGCTGGAAACGCTATTGATTGGTTTTCTCGACTTTCTGGAATCAAAAAATTCCAGGAAATCGTAGATGCCTTCATACATAATTATTCCTTCAACACTCCCATGGAGGTTAGCTTACAGGAATTATCATCTCTCAAACAAGGGAAAAATGAATCATTCGGTGCTTTCTTACAACGATGGCGATCCAAAGCTAATCAAAGCAAGTGGTCCATGCCTGAAGAACAACAAGTGGGAACTATCATTGCGAATCTTGATGGGCCCTTGGCCTTCCACCTCAAAATGCAAAACATCACCACTTACGACCAGTTGATCCCTAGGGCGCTCAATATCGAACAAGCCCTTGCCACACAGGGAGAAACTTCATCATATCAAGAAGGCCGCTCATCATCCAATTATCATGACAAACCACGAACATGGGCAAAGAATCGTAATGTAACCAATGATGGTGTTGTTGACGCCAAAGTTGTCATTAGTGCCCCACGGAAGAACAATCCACCATCCCAACAACAACAACACCAAAATACCAATCAAAGCAATCGACAAGTCAATACTGTGGTCCAACCATCCCATAACCAAAACACAAACAACACTGATAATCAGGGAGGACCACAGCGAAACAAGTTCTTCCCCAAACGAAAATACACACTCCTTGGGGAACCTGCTGAAGCAATCATGAAAAGATTGGTAGATGAAAAATTGATAACGGTCCCTACACATAATAATTATCAAGAACCATCGGTCAAGCCACCATGGTATAATGAGAATTATCTTTGTGACTTCCACAAACTCAAGGGACACACGACAAACAACTGCATGAGGCTCAAAAATCTAATTCAAGACCTCATAGATGACAAAATCATAGATGTGGAAGCACCATCAGGAAACAAAGATCTCAAGATTTACACGAATCCGATGCCGAATCATGGTAACAAAGGAAACAAAGATCAAGACAAAGGAAAAGGGGCTTATAAAAATGTCAACCACACATACGAGGGTGTTGTCGCTTGTTTAGATGAGTTTTGTGGAGTCATCACCATCAAAGGGGCCCAAGCCGATTGTGGAGTCACCACAAGAGGTGGAAAGGTTACCATTGCAGCACCATCCCAACCAAGCAGAAATTCCACATCCAATCCAAGGTCTAACCCTAGTGGCTATAATGTCTTGGATCAATTGAAAAGAACCCCTGCACATATCTCCATCATGGAGTTACTCAAAATCTCATCTGCACACAAAAAGATTCTAGAAGAAGCTTTGGCGTCATCTACTGTCCCCGCAGATCTAGATGCAGAACAATTCCAAGCTATGGTCGCAAGTATCACCACACCTAACATTCTTACATTTTCTGAACAAGACTTCCCCACACAACCATCTCACAACCGTGCGCTTCATCTGGAGGTGTACGTAAATAAAAAGAAAGTCAAGAGAGTCTTGGTGGATGGAGGTGCAGGCTTAAATATTTGCTCCTTAAAGCTTCTAAAGAATTTGAACATTTCAGAGGATTCAATTGACAAAGGAAAAGGCATCACAATAAGAGCATACGATGACCAGGAAAGGGTATCCCAAGGCACCATTCAGCTTCCTGTCCAGGTTGGACCCGCCATCATGCAAACCAACTGTCAGGTCTTGGACCTCGATTTACCATACAACATTCTCCTAGGGCGACCATGGATACATGCAATGCAAGCTGTAGCTTCAACCTTTCATCAATGTGTGAAATTCACACATGAAGGTCAAGAGGTTACTATCCATGGAGATCCTGAGCCATTTGCCTACTGCAAAAATCTAGAGGCAAAATACTACAAGATCCCACAAGTACCCAAGAACGATGAAGGCCCATCAACACCTTACGTGGATCCCGCCACTCTCACTTCTGTGACAGAGACACCCTCCACCCCCGCCATCCCCGCCTTTTCTGATATCAAAGTCATAATACAAGATGATGGTTGTGGAAACTATTCAATGCCTAAGAATGCTTTTGTAGTAGGAGAGCTACCACAATCTCCTAGATCAAGAGGACGACCACAATCACAAGAAGCTTCAACATCTCAAGGATCCTATGAACGAAACCCTACCTTCACAAGTGCAGGAGATCTTGGTCAGGAAACATTAGAGGGGGACCTATCTCATCTCCTTTATCGAGATGATATACCAGCAGTTGAATTGCCTATGGATGAACGAAACAAAGGTATGAAGATGATGCTCTTGATGGGCTATAACCGGAACCAAGGGTTAGGCCAAGATAATAACGGGCGTGTAATACCCATTATACCTGAGAAGCAAATAAAAAATCTTGGCATTGGTCATCCTACTCCTAAGGTAACTGTACTTGGTCGAGGTGCCCATGGTAGACAGAACCGAATGCCTCCTCAGGAATCCGTAACTACTCCACAATCCTCCATGACTTTAGGAATGCCCACTGATTTAACTGAGTCACCAGAAATAGGATTACCTTTGTTGTTTGAGGATACTAATGTCCTTATGATTAGCACCTTGTCTTATGAGTCTGAAAACCAAAGCAATGAAATCCGATTAGTCTATCCCCAACTGATTGATTACGACCAACGAGGACCACCAATTCTTGACATGTTTGAAAACGATGAGGCGCTCTCAGAATTCATGGGACTTAGGGATGACATTCCATGTGGGGATCATAAGGCAGGTTTTATCATAGAGCTGGATACACATGCATACTATGGAGAAACGATTGAATCCCTCAGTCGCAAAAATAAAAAATTGAGAATAATCTCCAAGTCCTTGAGTGAAAACCACCTTGTGGCACTCTCCGACTCTAAAAAAGTAAAAAGAAAGGACGCATCCAATGGTGAAAACCTCTCTGAGGCGCCTGAGGATGGGGGATTCAATCTTCCTCTTACAGCTATACACCAAGAAAAGTCAGCTATGCTAGCAGAAAAGTGCAACCCCATCAATCTGGGAACACAAGAAACTCCTCATATTACATTCTACGCTGAGTCATTATTATGCAAAGAACAAGAGGAGTTGGCTACCTTCTTAAAGGAGAGGAAGATAAATTTTGCGTGGACCTATGCTGATATGCCAGGATTGGATCCGAGGTAGTGGTTCATCACTTGGTAGTCTATCCTGAAGCTAAACCTGTAAAACAGAAGTTGAGAAAGATGCACCCACAGATTGCTCTATTAGTCAAGATGGAACTCCAGAAACTACTAGATGTGGGATTCATACGAACGATCGCCTACCCTGAGTGGGTCTCCAATCTAGTACCGGTTTCAAAACCAACTGGGGGCATAAGAATCTGTACGGACTTTAGGGACTTGAACAAGGCTTGCCCAAAAGATGATTTTTCGTTGCCTAACATTGATATGATTGTAGACATGACCGCGGGGCATGAGATGCTTTCCTTGATGGATGGATTTTCTAGGCTATAATCAGATAAGAATTGCAGAGGAAGACCAACATAAAACATCTTTCACTTGTCCTTGGGGCACATACTGCTGGAACGTAATGCCATTCGGCTTAAAGAATGCTGGGGCCACATACCAAAGGGCCATGACACTAATATTCCATGACATGATCCACAAAACAGTTGAGGACTATGTCGATGACATCCTGGGAAAATCCAAAAAGAGGAAGGATCATATATCGGTCTTGAGTGCTATCTTTGACAGACTAGAAGAATACAAGGTTCGTTTGAATCCCAAGAAGTGTGTCTTTGGCGTACAATCAGGAAAGTTGTTGGGCTACATAGTGTCAATGAGAGGCATTGAGATTGATCTGGCAAAGGTGAAAGCAATACTTGAAATGGAAGCTCCTAGGACATTGAAACAACTGAGAGGTCTCCAAGGCAGGCTTCAGTCAATTCGCAGGTTCATAGCACAATTAGTAGACAAACAAATCCCTTACTCTCACTTACTCCACAAGGGGGTAACGTACAAATGGGATGACAAATGTGAACAAGCCTTCAACAAAATCAAGGAATATCTATTAACACCTCCAGTACTAAGGCCTCCAATTCAGAACAAACCATTGATCCTTTATATCTCAGCAACTGCAGCAGCCCTTGGTGCTCTCCTAGCACAACATGATGAAAATGGAATAGAAAGAGCCATATACTACATCAGCCGTACAATGGTGGGCCATGAGTTAAACTATACATTCATTGAAAAAGCTTGCCTAGCAGTGGTGTTTGCATCCCAAAAATTCAGACACTACATGTTGGCACACAAGATCAAACTCATAGCTAAAATTGATCCCTTAAAGTATCTTCTTTCAAAGGCAATGCTTACGGGAAGAATGGCTAAGTGGGTAATGATATTATCAGAATATGACATTGAGTATGTGGAGCGCAAGGAAATCAAGGGACAGGTCATTGCAGACCAACTGGCAGACACACCTATCTATGCGGAGAACCCACTTGTTTCAGAATTTCCAGATGAATCCATTTTCAACATTGACATAGCTACTCATTGGAAACTATACTTTGATGGATCCTACACACAACATGGGTCAGGAGCTAGTATCTTCTTCATCACTCCACAAGGGGATTGTATACCAAGATCATACAAACTAGCATTCCCTTGTACCAACAACATTGCAGAATATGAGGCTTTAACTATAGGTCTCAGGATAGCAGTACAGTGGAACATTATGACATTGAAGGTATATGGAGATTCACAGCTTATCATAAATCAAGTGAACAATGAGTACCAAACAAAGGATGATAAGCTAACTCCATACAAAAGGCTGGTGGAAAATCTCAAGGAATCTTTTGTTGACATCACATTCGAGCAAGTACCAAGAACCAACAACAGAGCAGCAGACGCAATGGCAACTATTGGATCACTCTTAGAGATCCCTCAAAATGTTCTGAAATATGACTTCTTAGTAGAGCAACTTCTCATACCAGCATTCAAGGTACCAGAGTCAGAATTTGTGGGCGAAATCGTTGGTCCGAATGATCAGTGGTACCAAGACATTTACACATACCTTAGGATAGGTATCATTCCCGCCGATTTGCGTTCAAGCCTTAGACGAACCTTTATCAAGAAAGCATCTCGTTTTGTCATTTTAGGAGAAACCCTATTATCGCAGAAGCATAGAAGGAACCTTACTAAGATGTCTTAACCCTGAGGAGGCTTCGGCTGCCTTAACTGAGGTGCACAACGACATCTGTGGTTCTCATTCGAGTGGCATGACCTTGTCTAAGAAATTGTTGAGGAGTGGGTATTACTGGCCTACCATGGACAGAGAGGCACATGAATACGTCAAGAAGTGTCTACAATGTTAGCAACACGGGGACCTCATCCATGCTCCAGCTCAAGAGCTTCATCCAATCATCACACCATGGCCCTTTTCACAGTGGGGACTCGATCTCATTGGGAAAATCACACCCACCTCATCCAATGGCCACAAATTCATTGCAACTGAGTACTTCACAAAGTGGGTAGAAGCCATACCCATGACGTATATCACTGGAAAGCAGATCTCAAAGTTCATCCTGAACTATCTCATATGCCACTATGGTGTTCCACAAGCCATTATCTCAAATAATGGGACACCATTCAAAAATCAGGAAGTCCATGACCTATGTGATAAATTCAAAATCCAACATCGCTTTTCCACCCCGTACTATCCCCAAGGCAATGGCCAAGCAGAAGCTACAAATAAAACCATCCTCAAAATCCTTAGGAAAATAGTCAATGACGCAGGTTGTGACTGGCACTTGCAGCTTAATCCTGCCCTCTGGGCTTATCAAACCAGCATCCGCACACCCACTGGTGCCACACCATTTTCCTTGGTCTACGGATCAGAGGCCATCTTTCCCATTGAGATCGAGCTACCATCCCTCAGAGTATCATTGCAAAACCTCATCACGGATGAGGAGTATCAAGTTTCAAGACTGAACAAGCTGGAACTGTTGGACGAGCAACGTCTGGACACTTTAAACCATCTGCAAGTGTATCAGAATAGACTCAAAAGGAGCTACAATAAGAAAATCAGAAGCAGAACTTTCCAGGTCAGAGAATTGGTGCTAAAAGAGAATCAGAAGAATTTCTTGAACCCAAATGGCAAGGGCAAGTTTGAACCCAACTGGTTGGGACCCTTTGTCATCACAGCAAGCTACAAATCAGGGGCATATCAGTTATCAACACCCAAAGGGGAACCCCTACAGGAGCCAATGAATAGCTCCCATCTCAAAAAAATTTATGCCTAAATCTTTCAAGGTATAGAACCAAAAAATCATAAAAAGTCCTAAAAAATGGTTACTTCAGCGAAAACCTAGCAAACAGGCATCTTGGTGACAACAAAAAAATCAAAAAATCAAGAAAACAGTAAAGAGAAAAAATCGTCCTCTAGTGAAAACCACTTCGGTGGCACTTTGGAGAAGTACCTTGGTGAAAACCTGGCAAACAGGCACCTTGTGTAAATAAGCACTCTCCATCCATCTTGGTCTTCGTGACTTGCTTTGCATCATTCACTCACCCATCGCATATCATCGTATTTCACCCTTCCATCCGCATCTGCACCATATCTTGGTCTTGCATTTGTGTCACAATACCTCCTAGAGCTACTCGGCCCACTTAAAAGGTCAGTTTGTCCTGCCTATATCGGAGTAGTCTATCGCCTCACGCTAGGGGCACGTTCTCATCAGATCGGATTCGTGTATGATCTTAAAGTCCAGAAAATCAAAAAATCCAAAAGCATCATAAACATCAAAAAATCCAAAAACATCAGAAAATCAGAAAATCCAAAAGCATTCAAAACATATCAAAATCCAAAAACAAGTCAAAAAGTCAAAAAAAGAGTCATCAGTCGAACTACGTGGTCTCTGCGTGTATAACGTAGGCAAGGCTAATCTATTGATCAGCCCCCGAGGCCCCTAGGATAGGTCTTTAGGTTAGTCTCTTGGTCAAAATCTCAGAAAATTTCAAAACATTGGAAAATTGAAAATCAAAACATTTGAAAACATTTGAAAAAATACCAAAAACAGCCTCAAAACATTGCAAAACTCCAAAAACATCCAAATATTTGAAAAAATCCATCTGCCTCATCTCACTTACACTCGCGATAATCAATCATCCATAATAAATCGTCATCACCCTCAACCTTTGGTAAAACAGTCGGAAACAAGTCTAGCAGTCAAATGTGAAAACCTAAACTGTCAAAATCTCAAGTATAGGTCAGTCAGCAAGCAAGTTGGTCAACTCTTTTCTTATCAATGGCATATAAATCATAAATCAATTTCATCACCGTTTGATAAAAGCATGTCCTAGGATCCATTCCAATAATGGGCACTTTTATCAAACCAACCACTTTGGGTAAATGAAACGACGTGTCATTAACATGTCCTAGGATCCGTTCTGACAATGGACATTATCTTTTGGTAATAAGTTTCGGCTACCATCTTCTGAAACATTGTTTCTCTCGGCTAACGGTATGAAGAAAATTAGTTTGTTTGCTCACTTACTTTATCTTGTTTGATTTATCTCATTGTGCTCATTCCAAGGACCTCTCGATGATTTTTGAACAAAGGATTTAGAGAGATAGGAATGGGGCAACGATCATTGTCTTTTGTCTGTTGTGCTTGTTGGATATCTTTGCAATATAAGCTTGGTCATGCGTGCTTTTGTTTAGTCTGTAGCGAGGGTGTTTTAAGTTTCTTGTTGACCACATAGAAAGGCTCGCCTTCCTATGTTTTGGTCTGAGATATTTGAAATATTTGAACTATTTTCTGGACAGGGTTCCGTATGTCAGGTGTGAACAAGAATACTCCTATCTGATTTGTTGAGTCAAAGTCCATCACACTAGGTACAATGCCATCCTAGTTCTCGATACCTTGATGCATCGTACTGCGTGTATTATCAAACATAAGGAAATTCGCCCTTTGAAAATCCCAACTCCACGGCAAGTAGTCATCATCATTTGCATGATCATCTCATTCTTTCATTCTTCTATCACATTCTTCTATCTTTACTAACATTTCTATCCCAGTTAGTACATGAAGCTACCCACAGCTAATGAATGTCCATTCATCTACATCAACCACTCCTCTCGCATTTTATCGTGATTTTGATTGGCAATTGGCATTCCCATTCAACATCTCGAGGGGGCAATATACCAGTGCAATTCTTCTCACTAGGGCAATAGTGGGGCATCCAAAAAAATAGAGAAATTTTGACTATTGATCATGACAAGATCATTCTTTGAATCAATGCAACAAGTACATTGCTTCAAAGAGGGGCAAAATGTACAAGTTGACATTGTGCATCTAAGTCTGACTACCAACATCATTTCATCCTAAATCATTCCCTGACCTAGCCATTTAATTGAATATCTTTATTTGATTAAATTCATTTGTTTTCTTCTCTTAATTAAACAAATCATGTGTTTGATTAAGTCTCTTAAATCATTCTCTATCTCTTTTAATTAAATAATTAATTTTATTTAATTAAATCTCTAAAGTCTATCTATTAAATTGAATAAATTAAAATCTTATTTAATTTAATCTTACTTCAATCTCTTTAATTAAATAATCAAAACATGTTTAGTTAATTAAACTCATTAAATCATTTCCTCTCTTGTTTGATTTAAATTAATCCAAAAATCTAAGTCAAAATAAGTCAAACTTCCTAATCTTCATTAAATTGATCAAATCTTGATTAAATCTAATCTAATCTTCAAAATTCTCTAGCTTTTCCCACTTGCACAAATAAATCAATTTATTGATTTATTAAATCTTCATTTTCCCTCAACAAAGCATCTTTTGAAGGAATATTCTTCTATTTCAAATTCAAAATTTGAATGACATGTCCTTCCAACATGTCATTTACTCTCTCTTACAAGTCCTTCCAACAAGGAATTTACTTCTTCTTACATGTCCTTGCCTTGAGCCAAGGGGCATTTAATGCAATTTTCTTTCCCCCTCTTACATGTATTTTCTCAAATTTCAAATTCAAAAATGCATTTATTGGCACATTTGTCAAAACTTGCACATTCCTCACCCAATCACATTTGGACAAGTGGCATTTTGCCATTGGCCAAATCTTTGTCCCACATTGCTCTATTTTGGCTTTGTTTCCATTTCAACATTCTATAAATAGAATGCTTCACCATGCATTTCATCATCCACAATTATGCAAAGTTATTATGCACAAATATCTCTCAAATTCCATCCATCTTCTTAACTAGTTTATTGCAGATTTTGGAGCTCATTGAGGGACTTATCAAGTGGATCAATCATCTTCAATCAACATTTGCATTCAAGGAGTTAGGAAAGGGAAAATCTCCACACACCTATTTGCACCAACTCCCCCATGGGATCAAGTGTTTGCATGCTAAATTAGGATTTCATATTTCCATTATGTTCTTCATTGTTTTCTTTGTTTTATTTCCTATTTTTAGTTTTGTGAATGGATTTCATGGGGAATCCTTGTTCATGCTTACAAGATGACTCTCTAACATTGTTTGTTGTATTTTTGTACGCACTTCGAATTGGGGTTCACAAAATCAACATAAACTTGTTGATCAAACTTTGAAATGCCATGTCCATGGCCTTTTGAAACGTGGCACCAACATTGGACAAACCAAAAGGCATCCTTTTGTATGTCATGGTGCCCCATTTAGTTGTAAAAGCAGTTTTGAACTGATCTTCTTCTTTAACCAACACCTGATTATACCCTGAAAAACCATCTAATAAGGAAAATCTTTTGGAACTAGCAACCTCTTGCAAGATTCATTCCATGGAGGGCAGTGGGTAGTGGTCTTTCAAAGATGCTCGGTTAAGATCCCTAAAGTCTACACAAAGCCTTATTTCGCCACTTTTCTTCCTAACCAAAACAAGATTAGAAACCCAGGATGTGTGTTTGATAGGAAAAACAATACCCCCCTCAACTAGTTTAGTCAGCTCTTTAATCATTAGGGGCTCAAGTTTAGGATTCACGGGCCTTTGTTTCTGTCTTACTGGCTTAGCACCAATTTCTAACTCAATTGTGTGCTGAGCAATATGGGGATCAAACCCCTTCAAATCCAAATATTCCCAAGCAAAGACATCATGAAATTCTTGGCATAAAGAAACAAAAGCTTATTTATCTTTATGTGAACAAATTTTGCCTATCTTAAGAAGTTTACCTTTGAAAATCTCCAGTTCTTCATAATGTTCTTCTTTGATTTGCAAGCCATCTTTACCCTTTTTAAGTTGATCATCAGTACTGAAAATCGACTCTAAGGTAACAAGGCCTTTGGGAAACTTATTCATCCTCAGATGGATGACTTGATCATCATACTGTTGCTTGAGTTTTGCTTGATTCATCATGGAGAACTGATCTTTTTCTAGCAAAAAGGAAAGAATCTGTTCATCACTGTCAAAAACTTGCCAGTGAATGTTGTTATCAAGAATTGATGGTCTGACCACAACCTTTACATACTGTTGTACTTTCTCTTTTCTAATGTCGCTTGGAATATCAAATTGTGCCCCAATGGCTGCAAGCCTATTAGCATGCTTGTTCTGATTCCTTGAAATAGATACTAAATTAAAGGCATCAAATTCCTCAAGCATGTTCCACATTCTATTTCTATAAGACTTTAGTGTGTCATTTTTAGCCACATTCAGGCCTCTTATTTGATTAACCATTAACTCGTTGTCCCCATATACTTTCAAGCGAATTATTCCTCTCTTCCTTGCCCACTCAAAACCTTAAACAAAGCCCTCATACTCAGCAGTGTTCTTGGAGCACACAAAAGCAAAATGAAAAGTAGCATAATACT
>VDFB02338437.1:0-15835 GCA_007258455.2 Sequoia sempervirens
TTCTCTTCATTCCACATTTATTTATACTTATTTTATGTATTTATATTTATTCTAATGCTATTTTACACATTTATATATTCATTATGATTAATCATTTATTGCACCTACATTCACATCTATATTTACACATTCATTCTATGCATTGAAACTAACACCTTAATGCCTTTGGTAAATCTATGTGTTTTGAGATAGACCTTAAAATTAAATAATTTAGATTCCCACAATTTCTAAATAGTTGTTAATTGCATTCTTTTCCTTGTAAGTATCATGGTGACTTTGATGTCCCAGTTTTGAGTATTGTGTCTTATGTACAGATTTATATTGTAGTTTTTAACTGCTTTCTTTTCTTCCTTGTATTTGCATTTTCTCAATAAAAAAATAGTTAGTTGTTATGAGTTGACTTGGTACACATTAGCTAGTTTATTAATAATTTAATATAATTATGTAATTGTAGGTGAGAAGTTTATTTCTATTCATTTCACATTTATTTATACTTATTTCTATTTGTATTTATTCAAATTTTGTTTTACACATTTTTATATAATTCATTATTATTGATCATTTAGTGTACTTGCATTCAATTTCATTTTCACACATTCATTCTATGCATCGAAACTAGCACCTTAATGTCTTGGGTCAAATTGAGTGTTTAGGGATTGACCCTCAAATTTAAATTTTAAAATTTAAAATTTTAGAATCTCACCCTTCTTGAACAGTTGTTATGAGTTGACTTAGTACATAGTTGTATGACTTATTGTTATACTTTGGTAATTTAAAGAGACTCATTTATCAATTAGTTCATACATAAAAAATAAGAGACTTACAAGAAGAAATCTTTATTACACACTTCAATTTCCAAAGGACAAGATGAATCAAAATCTACATTAGAATCACATAGGTCATTTGCATGCTTGCGATTGTTATCAACAATCATTCACTCAAAGTTATATAATCAATATAATAGATGTTTAACCTAGGAGAACTTGACCTTAGTGATTTAACAACTTCTCTAAAGATATTTTTAATATTGTCACCCTTACAAGCATTCATTTATCAAAAGTCAAGGAAAAGTTTCAAAAGCTTGCATTCTATTGAGTCGATGATGTGAATTATACATCATTTCCACACTCATGATAAATTCCACACACTTGGAGTTGGACCCAAGGAGCTATAAGTTGATCCATGGTAAATTCTAGATATATTTTAACATAAGTGTATTCATTAACAAAAGACCATTAATTTTGTGTACCTAAATGACTAGATTCTACACAACATGAATAGTAATTCTTCATTGTTATTCTCAAAGTTTAAGTACCTTGATCCATGACATTTAATTCCTAGAATAATAATTTAGTCTATCGACCTACCTAATAAATTTAAATCTAGGTTAATTGTGTATTGTTTTCTATTTATTTAATTAACTTAGATTTATGTAAAGGATATTTTATTCCCTTACATGTAGACCTACACTTATTAAGGATTTATTGTTATTTACAATTAGGTTATAGATTTGGATTATCTAATTATTTTTCATATTTTCATATCTTAATAATGTTTAGATCCCATTTAATTTTGTTTTATTGCTTATACCCTTTCCTTAGGTTTTTGTGATACATTCTTTAATATTATTTCACCCACCCTAACCAACCCCTATTTTCTCGAAGGATGTGGGTAAATGCAAGAAGTTGGGTCCATCTTTTGGCCAAAAAGTGGAAGTGTTTTTTCTTGAAAATCAAAGTTTGTGATTAAAAATTTGAAGTACTTACACATATAATCTTAAGAAAGTATAGCAATATGAAATGTAGGATTTTGAGTCTAATTTTCAAAAATATAATTTATTATAATCCCACAAAAATTAAAAAAATTAAGCCACTTTTTTAGGGCCATAACATGCTCGTATACGACAAATATAATTTGACCTTAATAAAATTATTTATTTAATTTCTTTTGGGAAAATGTGTATTATAGTTAAATTTGATGAGAATACTTTTTTTATAATTCTTTTCTAGATAATTTATTTGAATTATTTTTTAATTGGCCCTAATTATTATTTTTGAAAACCCCTTGTACGACAAACATAATTTGAGCTAAAATAATCATAAAATGATGATTATTTTTTTATTGTGTAAAGAATGACCTCTAGATTGATGACATTTTTTGTTAAAATTATTTAAAATTAAAAGTTATTAAAAATATACTAATACTTGACATTTCAAGTTTACAGACATGTTTCCTCATAAATTAATTAATAAATAGAAAAGGATCTCAAATCATTAAAAAATACATATTTGAAAACTATACATTTTCATCTATAATGGGTTTTAATTTCATAAAAAAAAATTAAAAACCATCAGCCATATTGTTAAAGTCGATTTTTTCTTTTGCTATTAACATGACCTTGTACTTGTAGGTCCAAGGCTAAGGGTTGGGTTGATGATGAGGTATAAATAACCTCATGATTATAATAAGCTAATTTCCCTTTTTTTTATTTCTACCAACCACTTTAGCCGTGCCAATTGTTTATTTTTATGATCAATAATTGTCTACTTTTTATAAGATGACGTATAAATCTCTATTTCTCAAATCGATTAAATTAGCTAACTAATGTTGAGTTAATTGTATAGATTTCAAGTCATTGTACAAGTCTTTTGCACAACCGAAGAATGAAGTGGACTTTGAGTGGACTTCAAACAGTTGGAGTTAAAGCGTTGAAGCTTAGGCGCCAGAAATTTAGGCCTACAAAGTGCAACAATCTCCTTTAAAGCTTTCTATTAAACTTTTTGTTTAAGACGTTATGGCTCCACTCTGAGCCTTTATTATGTTTTAAAGTCATGAACATCTATTAAGTTGGTCAGTTGTAATTTTGTTAAGGACTTTTTCAGTGGTGATCTACCGCCATCTGAAATTTAGGATTTTGTAGGTAGTATATATGTGTAATTGACGAAAACACTGTTATGCTATTATGATATGCTTTGGATACTATTCAGCTATGTCTTTGTGTTACACTTTGATGATATGAATAAAATAAATATTTTTAGTTCCAATATGGGTCAATAGTTCTATGTAATGGAAGTATCATGAATGGATTTATTTTGAAGATGTGAAAGTACCACATGTGATCTGAGTTAATCATAGGAACACCCGAGAGCTGGCCACTTGAGGGATCTCATAGAGTAGATAAGTATTTCTCTTGTTAATACTGTTACTTTCATTTTGTACATGTTGAATTTGGATGAATGTTATTTTGTGTCGAGCTCTGTTATGTACTCCTGCAGGTCGTAGTTTCAAGTTTGCAATCTTTAAGTTACATTCATTTGGAAATTTTGGAGCACCTACTCCTGTTGTTAGAAAATGCTAGACTTAAGAAGGAGATAGTATTATTAAAATAATTTTATGATAGGCTCTACGAGGCTAAAATGGATGCATGCCAAATTGGAGAATTATTATTAGCCTGTAGAAAACCATTCAGATTATATTCCATGTTTTTAAATGAACAATTGTTAAAATGGAAGTTGTTGAGAATTTCTTGCAATCTACCTCATGATCCAGATGATGAACAATTTTTAAAGGCATTCAAAGAGGCAACTCCTGTTCAACAAAATTTGTTGTGTGAATTCTTTGTACATAATCTATTTTCAGAAAGACATATTGATTTATTTGTTAATCTTTTTGTTGGGGAAGTACAACTCAAAGCATTCATGTCTACCATGCAAAATCAAATTCAATGGCAGGAGAGGGCCAAAGAATATTTGTAGGAAGAAAGAATTGTGGGACTTCAAATGAGATACCCCAATAGAAAAACCTTTGCCTTTAAAGCACAATTTTGAGGAATTAAGAGCTGTGAAGCTGTTAGAAACAAATATGATGACAATCTTCATATTTGTTTTGAAGATTTCACAATTCATGGGCCATGGTTAATAGAAAGAGCATGGAGTGCCTATGAGGAGCAATATAGCCCTGCCTATGTATCTCAAAAGGAGGGAGGTGATCTCTCCCACTAATCTAAGGTGGTCCTACAAAAGAGCTCAGGCATTAACAAAAATACTACTGTAGCTTAAAACTAAGTGGATAGGGATGCAGTATAGACCTCCCTTGCTCCTTCAGCCACCCCCTATAGTATTTGTCACTGCAGAGAAAAATACTGGGGACTTACATGCATGGCAGATGAGGGTTAAGTTCAATAAGGGTTTTTTTAAAAACCCCGATCATTGGGATGAGGAAGCAAGGGACATGTGTAATCTTAGCTCTAAATATGATGAGTTGAATAGGAAAAGAGATGTAGATAGACAAAGGACCCATCAGAGAGCAGGAGGACCTGCTCAGACTTAGGAAGGGGAGGGTGATGAGGTATAAATAACCTCATGATTATAATAATCTAAATACCCTTCTTTGTTTCTACCAACCACTTTAGCCCTGCCAATTGTTTATTTTTAGGATCAATAATTGTCTATTATTTATAAGATGATGTATAAATCTCTATTTCTCAAATCAATTGAATTAGCTAACTAATGTTGATTTAATGGTATAGATTTCAAGTCATTGTACAAGACTTTTGCATTATCGAAGAATGAAGAGGACTTTTAGTGGACTTCAATCAATTAGAGTTAAAGCACTGAAAGTTTAGGCGCCATAAATTTAGGCATGCAAAGTGCAACAATCTCCTTTAAAGCTTTCTGTTAAATTTTTTGTTTAAGACTTTATGACTCCACTCTGAGCCTTTATTATGTTTTTAAGTCATGAACATCTATTAAGTTAGTTAATTGTAATTCTATTAAAGACTTTTTCAGTGGCGATCTATCTCCATTTGAAATTTAGGATTTTGTAAGTAGTATATATGTGTAACCGCCATAAGCATTGTTATGATATTATGATATGCTTTGAATACTATTCAACTATGTCTCTATGTTACATTTTGATGATATGAATAAAATGAATATTTCCAGTCCTAGTTTGGGTCAGTAGTTTTGTGTAATGGAAGTACCATGAATGGATTTATTTTGAAGATGCAAAAGTACCACATGTGTGATATGAGTTAATTATAGGAACGCTTGAGAGCTGGCCACTCGAGGGATCTCATAGAGTAGATAAGTATTTCTCTTGTTAATATTGTTACTTTCATTTTGTACATGCTAAATTTGGATGAATGCTATTTTGTGTCAAGCTCTGTTATGTACTCCTGCAGGTTGTAGTTTCAAGTTTGCAATCTTTAAGTTTTGTTCATTTGGAAATTCTGGAACACCTAATCTTATTGTTAGTTACAAGACATTAAGTGTATTTTTTGTCAGCAGTTAGTCATTAGCATTAGTTACCTTCATTTAAATTTCACAGTTTAATTGCAAGTATTAATTCCTAGGTAATTTACAGGCTTTCTAGAATAAGAATTTGAATGCTTTCTAGTTTAAACAATCTCATGCTTTCTAGTTTAGTGGCTTTCTAGTTTAAATTTTGTTTACATCCATTTTAAACATTCGAAAAATCTAAGAGAGATGGCCAAGAAATCCCCTATTGCATACAACCTTTGAACACTACCCGATTGACATAACTGATATATTTCTAACTAAAGTGTTAGGACCTTATGACAACCTGTTAGTTGACATGCCTAGTATGAGCCTAAAACAAAATGAAAAATATGGATTGTGAATTTCAAACTGTTTGGAATGAGTACCCACAAAAAATCGAGAACCTATTTAAAAAAATGAATTGATGCCTATTTTAAAGTTGAAAAATGACACTTTCCCTATAAGGGGACCCAACTTCTTGCAGTTAACTTTGCATTTGTTGATTTTTTTAAATACTATCATTTGTTAATATTTTTAATTTCATATTAGATTTGACATATCTTCTATATACATTTGACCTTGGGGTTTAATCCTTTCATTACCTCATACATAATTCATCCCACTTACCCACCCTTCGAGTGTGCATTATTTATCCTAGATCTTCATAGGTCATATTCTCTTATAAATTTATATACATGCATTTCTTCTATAATTTATGACACATGATCCATCCATCCTTGATGCGCTTATTGCATGATATGTTATGGGTAAGGATGCATTGTCTATGGAGGTGTTATTTTATCATATACTTTCATATCCCTCCATAGATTTGGTTAGTTCTTATTCTTTTCTCTTGGATATCCTTATTTCCTTTGTCCATGAGGTTAATGTTGATCCTATTTCACCTATGGTTTGTGATGAAAACATATTATTAGGTTTTTTTGGGAATAAAGGTAAAAGTAATAAAATATCAAACCACTTTTGATAGAGCTATCTCCAAAAATCAAATATGTTGTAGTACCCCTCCGTTTATGCTATGCTTTCTGTTGATACTTTCTCATACTGTTAGACTTATGTTGTTTTGTTGGATACTTGGATCGCTGATTTTGAGTGATGATGGATTATTCTGTGACATGATGATACTTTGTGTGATGTTTATTGTTTTAGACATGACATGATTTAGCGTAGATGCTTAATTTCAGTTGTTATTGCTATGCACATGCTTGTGATGGACTAACAACATGTATTGAGTCAGTTTTCTGTGAGTGTATTGGTGTGGAGAATAGAATCGCATCACTCGCTTGCGAGTGCCCTGTGATATCTGTGATTTTCTCCGCACGGTGTGTCTATTTTAAATGCTTTATATATATATACATGTATGCACATTGTTTGCTTGGTTGCAGGATTTGCAGGTATATGACACCGACTCCACCTGTGTAATCAGGTCTGAGCGTGTCAAGACTCAACGAAATTGTTGAATGGGAGATAGTAGTTAGGTTTATCCTAGTCCAATCTCTAACCTTAGTATTAGTACGTTGTCAGTTTTTAGTTTGGGTCATAGGTTGTTTTGTAATGTGTTTCTGCCGGTTAAATTGTTTTGAAAAGGTAAATGTTGGTTAAAATTTAATATTAATTATTATGCCTTAATTTTGGTTATTTTAATTAATATTTAAATATGATTGAAATTTATTTACTTAATTATTTAATACATTAGTTAGTTTAATTAGTTAAATAGTTGGTCTTAAAAGGATTTAACTATTTAATTAAATTAATTAATTAATTAGATTAAATTAGTAAGTGCATAAATTATATTATATTTAAATAAATTAGAATTAAGATGCATGTGAATTAGAAAGTAAAATATAATGTAAATAATTGCATGTGATATGAAAATTTGAGTTTTAAAATTTAAATTTAAATTTATTAATTAAAATTACATGCAAAATTTAAATGGCAAAACTGCCGAGAGGTGGAGAAGATATTTTCTCAACAACCTCTCGACATGTGTGTGAGTGCCATAATTTCATTTGGGGTTGTTGAAAATTTTTACGGAGGATATTGAGGATCTCGGAAATTGCACAGGGTTATTCTATTGCCTCGGGGAAATTTTCTGGGGACGGGCAAAATTTCTTTACTGTTAAAAAATTGATATTCTTAAGATTTATTATCTCTCTGGGGTTGTTATTTTTCTTGTGGAAGTTATCTTGCTTGGGAGATTTGTTTGTTTGGAAATCTTGTGGATCACAAATGGATGATGCTAATGCTAGAGTAAGTCCTGTTGTCAGATCTGGTGCATCATCTGCCAGTCTCCTCTCTCTCTCTTCTCATCTCTCTCTCAGTGTCTCTCCGATTAAAACAGTATGGCCGGGCGGATTTATGCAGTGTTATTTGTTTTTAAAAAAAATTATATTGGAAATTTCTTTATTAGCAGTATGGCCAGAAGCCTTGAGTGAGGAGGAGCTACAGTAGGCCCCAAAAGGCCATTTGGCTGAGGCGGTGCTTTCGTACGCCCTACAGCCGGCGATTATTGTGACACACAGTAGAAGGCCCCAATGGGGAACGGCTATGGCGGCCGTCGGCCCTGTGTAGGGTTTCCCTGTTTAATACAAAATAAAACCCTTAAATAAAAA
Organism: Sequoia sempervirens; assembly: GCA_007258455.2. Classification (NCBI taxonomy): domain Eukaryota; kingdom Viridiplantae; phylum Streptophyta; class Pinopsida; order Cupressales; family Cupressaceae; genus Sequoia; species Sequoia sempervirens. The sequence goes on from VDFB02338437.1 coordinate 7,910, forward strand.
TTCGTAATATTTCGTTTCTTTTGAGTTTATGAATATGTTTATGAATTCTTTTAAAAGTTTTAGTATTGAATATTGAAAGATTCGAAAATGGTTATTTATTGGAATTTTATTAATTGTAATATATATATATATATATGTATGTGGAAACTTTGACTTAAGTATGTATTTATAAATTAATAAATATAATTATATATTTAATTATATTTGTTAAGTAAGAAGATTATATGTTTATAATGTGTATGTAGATTAAGATTTAGAAAGCTAAAGAATATGTTAAATTGTGATTTAAAGGAAAGTTTATTTATTTTAAAAACAAAATAAATTGATTACAATACTGTTGTGTGATTGATCTATTACTTCAAATTTTTGACGCATGGATTTAACATATCCAATTGATAGATTTATTTTGTTTTAAATTTGTTTAATCTTTCTTGTAATGGGTCAAAATGGGGAAAGTTATAATTGTTCAAGTCTTCCAGAGTTAAAATTGGGTAAAATGAGGGTATTAAGTTTTCAAAGTATATTTTATTGATTTGGGTTTGTCCAAGAGTTAAACATGGTGATTGGTATTGTTATGATTTAATTATCATTGTGTGATGTAAATTGTGCATTTGGTAAACCCTAAGTCAGGAAAACTTAGAGACCTTGTTATGTTTAGGGGAGTGGCTAGTCGTAAGGGCCGACACACAAAGTGGTGTCAGGGTAACTTACGATTAGTTAAGTAAGTCAGTGAAAACTAAAAATAACACAGTAGATAGATTTAAAACATGTAATAAGATGCTTATGCCTCTCTTATGACTCTTGAGCTTCCTTAGTCATGAGTGTAAGATGAGAAGGCCTGGAATGGCAAAATCGGTGTCTCGTTTCCTTAAGAGACATTCGATTCCGCAACTATATGTAATAGGGGCCGGGTTTTGTAAGAGGTTACCAGGGTAACCCAAGGATTAGGGGCTAGGACCTAGGAAGAAACATCAGGGTAACCATTACATCGTTGTGATGACACTCCACCTAGAATAACAGTTAAACTTTGTGATTGTGTTTCAAATCAATTATCAAATCTGGAAGCAATGTAACCAATAGTGTGTATGTACTAGCGTCTAGGGTTAGTAGATTTGGTCTAGGTAGCCTTATTACTATCTCCTAGCACGGGGGGTGGACCTACGGGTACCACATGGTCGGGTGGAACGTGCACCTTACTCCGTTGGGTCCCTAGTTTGTTCGATGCATTGAGCGCTTCATGGATGGACAGCTCGCACATGGATTCCTTCTATACTTTCCTCATTATATTTTGTAAACATGTATTTGAAAACATCCCTCAATTGTATAAGAGGTGATCAATGTAATTGTAAATTGTATCTATCATTTGAACTACCTCATCAGATGGATGAGTAATGTAATATCATATCATTGCAATGTATGGAAATGTATTTGTACTTTATTATATCTTGAATGGGAATTTAAATTATTATGCAATGTTTATTTTATGTTATGAATTATTAAGTGCAATGCGAAGTACTTAAGTCGCTTATGGAAAACTTAAAGTAGTGTAACGTCGTTTAACCTAAGAATGTATGCAACTAATTAACATAATATTAATACTTTAAAAAAAAATTATTACACTTTTATATCACTTTTGCAACATTCTTAGGTTATTTAGACGGGGCATTACATATATAATTATATAAATTTAATATAGTTTAGGGGAGCCTTTCTCTTCCTTATTTATAATCATAATTACATAGGGACACAAATCCCTCCATCATAATTAAGTTAGCATAAGGAAATAACTAAAACTAATAAATGAAAATATTAAGGTTAAGCATGCCACAAGTGCTTAACCTTATTACCCTTAGAATATTTGGGGCATAAAATGCTCATCCCCTTCAAAAAAAGTGTTGTCTTGAATGGTTAGCATCTCTAGATAACTTTTGTATGAATTGTTCATCTTCTCATGTTTTATTATAGATGAGGATGCCATCAAATAATATCAACACAAATTTGTAAAGAAATGGTCAAAACACTAAATTCATGAGGCTTTCAAAATTTGATGGGACATTATTGAGACCAAATCATAATAACCCTCAAGTGTTCTAAAATTAATCTTAAGTACATCCTCCTCCTTTAGTTGAATTTGATGATAACTTGAATGCAGATCTAGCTTAGGAAAGAAAAATGTGTTATTTAATTCATCTAATAATTCATTAATAATGAGAATAGGAAACCTATCTTTAAGAGTAAGCTTGTTGAGCTCCTTGTAATTTGGGCACATTCTCCATGGCTAGTCCCTTTTTTAAACCATAACCACTCAAGATGAGTAGGAACTTTTGTTGGGACAAACAATGCTTGAATTTAATATTTCTTTGATATATATATTAACTTTTATTCATATGAATAAAAATTATGTCTAATGTTAGGAGGAATACTTCTTAGTATTAATTCAATGGAATGTTCATGGTCTTTGACTAGAGGTGGACCCTTGGGTTTTCTAGAACTTGTTGATGGCGTCGAATGATCTCTTGAAGCTTGAGTGGATCATGAGATTCCATGTCTTATACTTATAAAAAATGTACTTGTGCTACTATACCATGAGAATCTTGTTGGCCTATGGAGTTAGATCATGCTCAGGTGTTAAATTTTAGCAACTTTGGTAGCCACATTTTCCCCCAAATTAATTAATGGGGGAGTGTAGGGGGCATAGCCCCTCCTACGGAGTCTGGGAGACCACCCCTTGGTGGAGACTGGGGGCTACTAAGGGTAGTGCCCCTGAAGCAATAATTGCTTAATTTTCATAAAGGAATTTAGATATTAATTTGGTTAAAAAAATAGTTTGTAACTATAGAAAATGGATAGTTTCTTTGCTATGGATTGAAGGTGGATAGTGTTATAATTGTGAAAAAAACAAGCCATAGGATCAAACAACGAACAAAGAAACCTTCCATGCAAGAGAGTTGTAAACAATAATATACAATATCCTCAACAAGAAAAATCTATAGAGTTCAAGAGCTCAAAGTTTATCAAACGTATGATAATACAATGAGGGTTGATTGCTATATAGGAGCAACCCGAAATGATAAAGGGATTAGATCATGACAAGTGTCAATATCACACGTGCAATGAGACGTAATGATCTAATAATAGCTCTCTAGTTAACATAGAAAATCACTCCTAAGTTTAGCTTAAGTGCATGAGAATAAATTAGACTAATAGTCAATTAAAGATTAATTAATTATTAGCTAATGCATGATTACTCCAACACCCCCTTTATTCTCACGCACTTAAGCTAAACTTAGGATTTCTTTTTAAATTTTTTTTTTGAAACTCGTGCATAGGTCGTATAGGGGTTGTACGACCCCTATAAAAAAATTTCCTTAGAAGCTCTCGATGTCAATTATATGCAAATTTATAGTCAAAATTCATTGAATCAACCTCCTGAACACAACAGTGAGGTCCTTTTCACACCGAAATGTACCTAAAAATCACCCACCTCCAAAAGTTGCCAAAAAAAATGGAAATTATAGATCTGAAGCCCTATAACCCTTGTTGAAGAAAACCATCATAAATTCAATGAACCCCTTCTCGATTTATGATAGTTTTCTTCAACAAGGGTTATAGGGCTTTAGGTCTAGAACCTCCATTATTTTTTTGCAATTTTTGGAGGTGGGTGATTTTTAGGTATATTTTGGTGTGAAAAGGACCTCACTGTTGTGTTCAGGAGGCCGATTCGATGAATTTTGACTATAAATTTTCATATAGTTGACATCGAGAGCTTTTGAGGCAATGTTTTGTATAGGGGTCATACAGCCTAGCCCCTATACGACTTGTGCACAAGTTTCAAAAAAATAATAAAATAATAAAAAAGCACTCATAAGTTTAGCTTAAGTGCATGAGAATAAATTAGACTAATAATCAATTAAAAATTAATTAATTATTAGCCAATGCATGAGCTACAAACGATAATATATAATATCCTCAACAAGGAAATGCTACAAAATTCAAGAGTGATAATACAATGAGGGTTGAGTTCTATATAAGAGAAACCCTAAATGATAAAGGGATTAGATCAAACAAGTGTCAACATCTCATGCAATGAGACATAATGATCTAATAATAGCTCACTTCAATTAACATAAAAAAATCGTCCTAAGTTTAACTTAAATGCATGAGAATAAATTAGCCTAATAGTCATGATGTGAATGTGAATAGCACACAACAAGCATCGTGTGGAATGATGGAAGTTTTACAGGTCGTACATTGAAAGAACACGTAGCCCTAGCATACAGGTAGTTGAGTGCAAATTGTGTAGTGAGTACACAACAACAAAAGTTGCACGTAGACAAATTGTGAGAGGGTTTGATGTTGCACGTAACAATAGTCTATCTTGTAAGTTAAATACTATAACTTGTAATTATTACTGAAGATTTAATAAAATTGGATAACTTTTTGTGGACGTAGCCCACATTGGGTGAACCACATTAATTTTTTTTGTCTCTATGAATTCATTTTTTCATTAATTCTATGACCTACATTTATAATTGGTAATTTTTTATCTGTGAATTCATTTTTCATTAATTCGTATATAATTTATTAATCTTATGGTAGCTATTAATTTATATTAGTGGTGATTGTATCCCCATAAGTTTATACTTTTGTCTACTTATGTTGAAAGCCATGAATAAGTGCTAAAAATTGATAATTTTATTCTCAACTATTTAAGTTATTACATACCCAAAACTACATATGTTCCCCTAGTTGGGATATATATTTTTTAATATAACTAATAATCTCCCATGTGAGAGTTATATATGATGTCATTTACCACTACAAGATATTTGTTTCCCATTAGCTATTAAGACCTAAAATTAGTGATTGGATACACAAAACAATTGATCTCATTAGCCAATCTTCTATCAATAAAATTGTGTGTACTACCTATATCAACCAACACTATCACATTTCACTTTTTGATATAACCAATCACTTCGAATATTTTTGGTGTTGTTTTTTCATTCAATGCATGTGGGGAGATAATAATGCTTTCCTTATCCTCTAAATTCTCATTCTCAAGTTACATATTTGGTTCTTTTGTAGCTACTTATCCCTCTTATGCAGCTTTGTTATTAATAATCAAATTAGTATTTTCTCACTATCAACACACTAATGACCTCTAGACCATTTTCCATCATAGTTCCAACATAGATATTTTTCTCTTTTCCTTGCCTCTTGATGAGGAGATATATTAGTAATCTTTCTTGGATTAAATAATTTGGCCCCATTTTTGTTGATAATATTAGTTACATTTCTATCTTTCTATAAAAAAAATCAAGGTAAAATTTAGTATTTGGATAAATTCGTTTAATCAAAATAATAATAAAATATTAGGTCTAGTTTGAGTTGGCGGCCTCCAAAAATTAGAATATGATGATACAAATTAAATATTATAACTTATAATGGTTTGAGAGATTCTTTATCTTCCTAATTTATAGGCATAACTATGTAGGGACACACCCCTTCACCCTGATTAAGATTTGACACAAGGAAATACCTAAAAATAAATAAAAATTAATCATGCCATAAGGTCTTAACCTTATTACACTTAGAAATATAGAATATTAAGGGCATAACATGCACCTAATGAGATTTTACCTTGTCACACACCTTGCATGATGTTTATTGATGATTCGGTGCCTCATACTTATGATATATTTTTACAACTTATGATTATATTTCTCTTATATGAAATGATAGCCACATGACTACCCCTACGAATCTACCCTCTTTTATACATTATGATGTGTCTTTTGGTGCTCATTCTCTTACATCCCATATGATTCTTATACATACTGATGATATTATTGTATCTATTGATACCTCCCATGATAATGGTATACATTATGATGATATTTTTTGGCCCCTCATGTGGATGTTTTTTATTAGGGGTAAAACAGGTTTTGATGGGCCCCCGAAACCCATTACATGCAATTTTGAAGGGATTTGAAACCCTATCCAAAGCAAGAAAGCTACTAATAGAGAAAAATTAGCAAATCAACAACAACAAAACGATAGTAGCGTTTAAAGATAAGTAAGACAACTTGGGCTGCAAACAACATACAGGTTTTGCAAGGACCTAAAACCCAAAAACCAAGAATTAATGGAGACCTAAAACCCCACTAACTGATCAAAATAATAGGCTGCTTCAGCTAGGATACAAAAAAACAAATGCTTAGAACAACTCACCTGAATAGCCATCCCATACTCCACCTCTAAAGGAGTGGGATCCCCTCTATAGGAGAGGATGATAGGAAAACACTTTCCACCAAAGACACAACTCCCCAGCCCACACAAGTTCCAGCTCAATAGAAACCCATAAGAGAGAGGAAATCTTCCCATGAAATCTGCAACTCCCAAATCCACCTCAATATGAAAGGGTTGCCCCTCAAAAGGAGTAATCTCCACCTCAATAGAGGATCCCAACTTAAGAATCTGGCAGGAAGAAGGTCCATTAGTGGAAAGAGTAAACACAACATCCTTTGGCGACATGAGCTCAAGAACCATAAGATAAGAAAGCAACTTAGCTAATAGAGAGAAAAGCTAGCACACTTGGGACTTTATGATAAACAATAGAATCAACCCAGCCATTAGAAAAGACACCAAATCATAGGCAAAAAATTCTCCCATAACCACTTTTAAGGAGGAAAACAAAACATCCTCCCTAAGGATTAAAAACCCCTTCATAAGCAAAAGATTCTCAAACCAAGAGGAGAACCAACCACCACTCAATTTGCACTTCTAGGTCAAGAAGAAAGAAATAAAGAACCACCTAGACCAGCAAGGAGAAACAAATATAGAGGCAGCAAAGCCTCCCAAAGCCATCCTCCACATGAACATATGAACTTTCTCATACCAAAAGAAGATCTCAGCCACCAAGACCCAACAATCCCTTCTGCCATCCAAACCTAAACTCCCCAATAGAAGGGAGCTTGTACCCTCAAAAGATATATATCATTAAGCCAAAGAGATAACAACATGTCATAGCCAAACCAGAAACCAACTTCCACAAAGAAGAAAAGAGCCCCCAACAAAAAAATAAACCTCAAAGACCAGAGGAGGATAAAAACCCAAAACCAAACTTGGAGAGAATCACTAGCCAAACAACCCAAGCCAGCCACAAGAAACACCACAAGCCAAGGAAGAATGGCTCGACAAGATAAGCCTTCAAAAAGGCATTTTGAAAAGCAACAAAAAACTAGAGTAGCGACAGCCTCCACCCTGTCTTGATGACGAAGCAAAACTGTTGCGTCCTATGTCACATCCCATCTTGATATTACTGATTTACTTTTACCTTCATGGGTAAATAGATTAGTAAATTTAATCATGAAAATTATATGCTTGCTAAGGAATGGAATATTGAAATAGGTATTATGTGAAAATATTGATAAATGCTTAATGTGGCTTTGAAAGAGTAAATATGCTTACATTTATTGCTATATTAATATGCTAAAGTTATGATGCATATGGATTTATTATGAATGTCTAACCACCATTGCGAGTGTGTTGAGATGGTTGAAGGTACAGGTTCATTCCTCTAGGTGGAGGGAAAGTATCACTCATGAGAAGATCTTGGTCGAGGGTAACTAATAACGTAACCTATTTGAGCTTACACACATACTCACAGTAAAATGGTTGAGTCTAGTCATTGTGTTGGGAATTGGTATGTCATCCTTAGTTTGATGTGTCTACATTATTAAAGGTCTTGATTACTATTGAATGCATGCTTGGGTGATGTTTATATGTTTGGAACTTATGAGTGAGACCTTCCTTGTGAGTGTATGTACGCGTATACATCGATAAGAATATATACATCAGATGCATATATGTATATATGTTGAATGGAAACTCATGCATACGATTATATAATATGCATAGGAG
>VDFB02338440.1:0-13382 GCA_007258455.2 Sequoia sempervirens
TGGGGCTAGTCTCATTAGGCTTCACCTCCATCTTAGAGTTACCCATATCAGCAGGGCCACTCAACTGACCACCCAAATTAATTGGCACCTTAAGCCCTTGTATTGGGGAGCTCTCTAGCAGACCATCCTTACCAGGAACAGGGTTCCCCAATGAAGCATTTTGAACACAATCAAAATTTGAAGGATCCACATCACCCACAGGATGGCAACCCTTCAAACCCTCATCACCCATAGGATGACAACCCTTCAAACCCTCTTTTCTAGAAGACAATATGGGATTCACATTCGAACTAGGGGAAACCACCTCAGCGCCTATCTCAATTTTCCTTTTGGCCAAAGCTTTAACTTTCTTCATGCCTTTGGTTTTCCCCTTCAAATATTTCTAACAGAGTTAGCCATAGTCTCCCGCAACTCCACATCAGTCTCATATCCCTTACCCCATTCTTCTGATTCCTCATCCCTTTCCTCAGAGCCTCCTTCATCAATAGAAATATCCTCATATTCTGACTCTTCCTCCTCCAAACTACCGACCCATTCACTGGAAGAGTCCCCTATTTCATACCCATCATTTTTAACTCCCTTCTTACTAGGAGTTTTAGGGGAGACTGAGATCAACTTTAGCTTGATATGAGCAAAAATAAAACACATAAGCCCTTGATGAAGAACTGCCTTCTTAGGGTTATTTATGTGGTATTCAATACTCTTCTCCATAGAATGTAATAGGTAAAAAGGAAATGAGACTGAAACATTATGCCTGAAATGATTTAAGAGCATAAAATGGTGAGTGTAAACCATAAAGAATCTACCTTCAAGGGTGGAGTAGTGCATAATGGCCAACACGAGGTCCCTCCAAAGCGGCTTCAGGGACTTCCTAACATAACCTCCACTTCCAATTTCCTTAATCTTCTTCCTCTCGTCATGTTTAAAGAAATTTTCAAAATCCTTCTTAGTCGCTCCCTTGTCTTTGAAAAAATTTCTCCCAACAACTGAAAGACCAGTTACCTCCGCAATAAAATCCTCATCAACTCGAAAATCAATGCCTTGGTAACGCAAAGACCTCCCATTCCATCCTTTGATAAATAAATATGTTACATCAGGGTTCAGGCCTTGAATTCTCTGCATAAATTGAGTAACCCCCCCAATTCCAAGTGCTCCCACACAGTAACATTTTTTTGAAATTCTTCACAGGAACTTGGCTCAATTCTGCAACGGTCACCACCCATAGTGACAGGAAACAAACGAAAACCCAAGAACACCTGGAAAAAATGAAAAAGTAAAATAAACCAGGCACTACTCAAAAAAATACAACAAACATCCACAATACGTGTTGGCTAATCATTCCAAGTACAACCCTACCAAAAACCTTTCCCTGAGAATTCTTGCCTAGAAACAAGACAGCTGGTCATCATTAGAAATACACTTCAGATTAAGAGGTAGTGATTCAAAAGAATCCAACTTAGATCTCTCATCCACTCCCACGTTGGCAACCCCATCATCCATCATGTTCGCTTCACGAAAAACATGTGTGATTTTGATCTCCTCAAAAGAGTTAATAATAGATATCGAGCCATTAATAAAATTAGCAATTGACCATGAAGGAGGAAATTTCATCATGAGACAATTGATCACATTAAGAGAGTCCCCCTCTAGCCATAGTTTAGAAACACCTTGTTTCTTAGCCAAAACTAATCCATGATAAGCTACAACAGTCTCCACATAAAAAAACAATTGTATAGTAGAAAAATAGATTCAATCAGTTATTTCTTATTTCGCTTGCAAACTTATCTGAAAGACATAGGGTATTCACCATACATTTCCATTGACAAAGCAAACATGTGCTTTCATTTATTTCTACTGTATATCTCAAAAGTGAAATTGTTGTTACATAATGATGCACTGAGAAAATAATATATACAAAAAAATTCAAAGAGAATGTTTGAAATTTAACATGCAACCTACTATGTTGTGTTGAAAGGAATCAAGATTAACTGGGACAAGAAATAAAAATAAAATTTTGATAATTGTACTTACAAGTGAATAGGATATGAAAAGTATGGACAATGATGGTGTTGAAATTGAAAACCCTAATTTTGATGACATTGCTATTTTATGTCATTAGAGATAAGAGAGCACATGTCTGATTTTATGCCGCTGGCAGGTAAGTTGGGAACCCACAATTAATTTGGCAATTGTAAAATAGCATGGATTTTTTCGTAAAAAGATAGTTGCACTCGATTTACAAAGGTGGAGTATTTTTTTGTTCAAGAGCTCGATTTTTCTTTTAATGGACATAGCGATTAAAAGAATATTTTGAAATTACCAAGGAATATATGCTGTTTCATGAGAAATAAAGATGTTTCATAGAGATATATGTCAGCTTTTAAGAATGCTTAAAGGAACCTCTGTCCAAATATTTGAAATTCCTACACATGTTATTACTTGGGTGAAGCACCCTGAAAGTGTTTCACACCAGATCAAGGTACAATCATAAGTTAATGCATGTTGTTGATTATTATAGATGGAGATTGGAGCAAATGCCGAGCTTGAGCGTTCAACTAGCAAAAGAAGATATGTATGTGGATGTGGACCTAAAACTGTTAAAGAAACAATTCAAATGAGCGATTGTACAAAGACAAGTAGATTTATGATTAAAATGTACAAACTTTCTCTATCGGATATTAAAGATGTCAGGTTGGATTAGAAACTGGATAAGAAGATTTATGATTTTATCTTTAGAATTTAGGAAATTCCTACACACAAGTTTTTCTTCAGAGCGAAAACACCTGGAAGTGTTTTAGACTGGCTCAAGGTACAATCCAACCTGGTTATGACATCGATAGCAGTTCAATTTTTCTTGAACCGTCCATACTCAAACATTGCATCACAATTTATTCTTCCTACACATAAAAATGCCACACATTGAACCCTTCTAAGAAAACTCAAAATACCATGAAACAATGAGTCCCCTATATTAGTAAGTAAGTAGGTAGTGTATAGGGCATAGTTTGATTTTATACAAGGATGCTCATGAAAGGAATCTTCAAGTGAGAGTGAGTGAGTTGTTTGAGATTACAGCTGATGGTGCAATATCTAGTCTTAAAGGTAGTTAGCAAAGTGGTAAATGTGCAAAAAAATCTAATTGTACACAACAAACAATTCACAAGGTTATCTTGCATAATGCCTTAAGTTGAAGACAAAAATCTCATTGTATCTTGATGAAAGTAGTGACTTTAATGGTCAATCATTGGCAACCATGATTTTAAAACATGCTATTTTTCTTATGGAGGCAACATTTTAAGCAAGACGGTGAGTGGTGGTTTGGAACAATGGTAGGTATGAAGGATTTGGTTTATATGCATATTATGTAGTCTAGCTTAAGACAACATTCTTAGAAGAGATTGAAGGTGGATTATGGAACTCAAGGGTTACCATGATAAAGATTAAAGCAAAGACTGAGATCTATTTAAAAGCCACTATCATGAAGATAAAGACGTCAAATGCAAAACCCTAGCAACTGGAGTAATGGACACAGTGCGAAAGAGGATAGTGTGCTAGAAGTTGGGAGATCTCCCATTAACTAATCCACGGAAAATACATCATTTATTTATTTTTAAAATTAAAAGAAATTATTCAAACTATATAGGGACACATTGAAGTAAGCTAAAGAAACATGCAGAGCATTTTTTTTAAAATTTAAAAGAAGTCATTCCCCTAAACCCTATATCTGATACAGTGCACTTCCAAAAGGAAACATCTAAAGGAATTTTACGATTATGCAAACATATATCAATTAAATGCGGATTTAAACCCGATAGTCTGAGGAACATTGCCAACTTATGCTTGTTGGTCGAGGCCGGGGAATGGGATGAAACAACAATGAATCCTATGCCTCCTATCACGTGCATCTCCTTACCATTCTCTTTCATTCTTTACTGAAACACTTCTCCATTTTGGCGGGCTATGCCTAAAAATAAGGTTTCAACAAAGGTTTTATTGAATGTTTATTAAAATGAAGACTCCATTCTAGCGGGCTATGCCTGAAAATAAGATTTTGACAAAAAATTTAGAGTATGTTTATTAGAGTTCTAGAGTATTTTGGTGGGCTATATTCAAATGATTTATTCAAATGGATTATGACTAACGTGATTTTCTGCACATAGTTTTGTAAATTGTAATGATGCCACGATTACCATACTACCGTCGTCTCTTATTATACCCGTTGTAGTATGGCGGTGTTTTTCCCTTCCCTTCTGTTGTTTACCGCACTACCGCCTTGCTCAAGGCTTCTTGCTATAGGGTTGCATTGTATACCGCTCTACCACATATGTTGCTCACCTTCTTGGCGGTATAGCGGTGTATTCTTTTCATCATTACTTGAAGAGTGTTGATGAGACAATCTTCTTTGTCTTACCGATATCTCAATGTCTCATCAACATTAGATCTTATGTTCCTCTGATGTTGGTTTCCAGTGTTGATGAGACAAGTTAATATCTCTTGCCAATATGCCACTATCTCATCGATATTGTCCTTCGGTGGTATTTCTTTATATATCGGTGTGACTTTGCCATGTCAGGGAGACTTGTGATTATTGTTGTGGTATGGTGGTGTTTTTCCCTTCCCTTCAGCTATTTACCACACTATCGCCTTGCTCAAGGCTTCTTGTTGTGGGGTTGCGGTGTATACCGCTCTATCGCATATGTTGCTCACCTTCCCGACGGTCTAGCGGTGTATGCTTTTGATCATTACTTGAAGATTGTCGATGAGACAATCTTATTTGTCTTACCGATATCTCAATGTCTCATCGACATTAATTCGTTATATCCAAGAGTTGTGTTTCACCGAGCACTTATAGATATACCTTTTTGATGTGACGTAAGTGATTCTCTCCTCGATATGCTTGTATCATGTTGAAATTTCATTGTTTTACATCATCAACAAGACATAAATAAATCTCTTCGACATAGGGGTGTCTAAACCAATGCTAAACCTAAAGCTAAACTCAAAGCTAAAGCTGGAGCTAAAAGTGGCGCTCAACTCGAAGCTAAACTTGGAGCCAAAGGCGTTTCCAACATCGGCGCCACACTCGAAGCTAATATCGAAACTAAAGGTGGCGCTAATTTTGGCATGAATTGGCACCAAAATTAGCGCCACCTTGTCCTGATCGGCACAAATAAACACCAAAAATAGTGCCATCCTGATAAATAGCACCGACATTTTCAAAAAATTGGCAAAAAATACATTAAAACAGTGGGTGGAAGCAAAAAATGAAGTAAAAAATGGAGCAAATAACAGGGATTTGTTGTAGTGAATTATGCAGAAGATAAGGGATAGTAAATCTTCTCCCACCCTCTTCAAGCAACTGCAAGGCACCAATATAGCACATAATGAATTTGAAAGTCCATAGTTCCTCTTTGAGGGTCTCTGTCAAAGTGAAGTATGAAAAAATGAAAAATTTCAATTCGAAAAAGATTAAAATACTTATGTAGTTGGATTCTCTATGAAAGAACTTATCTCTATCAAAGCTCCTCATCTTGGCTCAAAACTTGGCTCAAGGGCCAGGTGAACCAGGTCAACTTCTTTGCAAGTCCACCCATTCTAAACTTGAAGGAAATTTGTCTATCTTTTACTCTATAACTACATAACTAGAGGTAGGAGAATTTAGAGTATCCCCAATAATACCACAACATCATCTTATTCTTTATTAACCTTATAAAATGAAAAAACTTTTCAAAATTCAAAATATTGCACTCAAAAGTAAAACCATTTTATAGACTTTTAAGAATGATTTCAGTTGAACTCACCATCCCTATTTATTGTAAGGAAAGCTAGATGCGGAAACAACTCTCCTAACGTCAAAACCTTAGGGAAGAACGCAAAGATACCTTTTAAATTTTACAATTACAGTCTAATTAAGATGCACATGAAAGAGATATCAGAAACAAAGTATTTGACAAACACATATGAACACCAGATTTACGTGGGAAAACCCTTTCGGGAGAAAAACCCACCACACTAAGAGAAGTCACTTTGTATTATAGTAAAAAATAATTACATATAGAGTTTTGACTTATCTTTCTGATGTCAGATTACAACAACATTCATAATGATCAAACTTGTACATGAACCTTCAAGTTACAATCTTTACAGAATAGAAATCACTCTGATACAATTCAAAACATTTGCAATTTTTTCTTCAAACCAACCCGAGACCTTGATCTGCGGCTTCCTAAGAGCTATATTCATGTTGTTCCTGTTTGTGGGCTTCCTCTTGGGAGCTTCAAAACAAATGGCTGCAATGCTGGTTTCCCATTAGAACCTCAGTTGGTCACAGAGACTCCATAGGATGGTCCAAGCGGTCCAGGAAATGCAATCCAAGTTGTGTGTTGGCATATTGGTGAGACGGCCGTTATTAGATGCCAACCCACCCGGTCGGCCATTGATATGCGCCCAGAGTTCATCCTATGGTCTAAGAGATGTTTTATTAGGCTCACAAGTTGCATGGAGCTTGGTTTTCCTTTACCGGCAAGACTATACAAATAACCCGGTGAGACCACATACTAATATTGAAAGTCACAGCCGAAGTATGCAAGTCGAGAAAACATTTTTCTCTAGCCAAGACCTCCATAGGAGTCTTCATGTTGTTGAAGCATCCACCAGTCAGTGAGACTCATCACTTTCGCCAGGACTTCATACTGAGGTCCATAAGTCACATAGACATGAGTATTCACATCGGCAAGACAATATCTTTCACCGAGACATCCTATCGAGTTCTTTATGTTACTCTGAAGCCTCAAGTCATACCAAGCAGTCGGCAAGGCTTCTATCCATCGTTAAGACCTCATAGCGAGAAGATCCTTCGGCATGACTGAAACAAGGTCACAACGACCTGTACAAACCACAAGATCCAAAGTTGCTAGTCGGCCAGACCCAAAGCATGTCACACTGACTTGGCTCCAATAGAGGTTACATCCTGTGATGATTGAGTCATATATTTCTAACAATCTCCCACTTGATGAAGATCACATAGGCACCTCCAAAGCACAACAAAACTTACTAAAAATCATTGGCACTAAGGCCCATTGAACTGGCACACCACTTGAACTTGTCTGTGCTCACTGGCTTCGTCAATGCATCTGCAATATTCTCCAAAGTATCAACCTTTTCCAAACTAACCTTTCCATCCTCCACCATATCTCGTACAAAGTGGTAGTGTACATCTATATGTTTCATCCTAGAATGGAAAGTAGGATTCTTTGCCAAACAAATTGCACTCTGACTATCACAATAAATAGTTATTTGCCCTGCATCAAAACCAATGTTAGAACACAAATGTTTCAACCAAACTGCTTCTTTACAAGCATGTGTAGCTGCCATATATTCAGCCTCTGTAGTGGACAAAGCAACTACAGCCTGCTGCTTACTCATCCAACTCACTGCACCACCATTCATCATGAAAATGTATCCACTGGTGGACCTCCTGCTATCAATTTCCCCTGCCCAATCAGAATCCATATAGCCTCAAATACTAAGAGTCCTCTATGATTCAACCAGGTTCCCTTGGTAACACAAAGCAAAATCTGAAGTGCCCTTCAAATATCTGAAAACTCTTTTCACAACATCCCAATGTGTCCTTCCAGGATTAGCCATAAACCGACTAAGAACTCCTTGCTTGGGCAATGTCTGGCAATGGAGACCATTGCATACATAAGACTGCCAACCGCGCAGCATAGGGTACCGGTCATGTCCTCCATCTCGATAGGAGATTTTGGATGATCTTCAGGATAACCCCAAGTTTCCACCGCAGAACTAGAACAACTAGGCATGCAATCATTCATACAAAATCTCTCTAGAACAGTCTTGATATACTTAATCTAAAGCAGGCAAATTTTCTACTATTCTGTCCCACTGAGTTATCTCCATCCCCAGATATGCATGCTTGCACCAGATTTTTTATTTGAACTTATGAACAAGTGAGACTTAAGATCAGAAATCATTAGCTTACTGTACTATGAACAACATATCATCAACATAGAGAACAATAATAAGCACTCGATCACTCAGCTTTATAATAGACACAATGATCAGATTTTGATCTCACAAATCCCAAAGACAATACAAAAGTATCAAACTTCTGGTACCACATTCTAGGTGACTGCTTTAATCCATACAGAGACTTTTTTAACTTGTAAACTAGTTTTTCTTTACCTTTTTCAACAAAGTGCTCAGGCTGGGACATGTAAATATCTTCTTCAAGATCACCATGAAGAAATATTGTCTTCACATCCATCTGTTCGACCTCTAAGTCATACGCTGCTGCAAGTGACAAAAGAAATCTGATAGATGTCAGCTTAGCTACAAAAGAAAAAATTTCCCCATAATCAATTCCCTCTACCTGGGAATAACCCTTCGCAACCAACCTCACCTTATATTTTTACACACTGCCATCCAGACCAATCTTCTTTTTAAATACCCATTTGTAGCCAACAACTTTTCTGCCTTTAGGCAAGGGCACCAAACTCCAAGTTTCATTCTTTTCTAATGATGCCATTTCTTCATTCATGACTTCCAACCAAGAGTCTGAATCATACATTTTAAATGCCTCTTTTACAGTCCTAGGCTCATCAGTGCTAGAAATTAAAGCATAGGCACAGGTGGAATCTATCAAAGAGAACCCATACCTATCAAGTTGTTTTCTTTCATGGGTTGACCTCCTCAATTGCTGAGGCTAAGGTTCTTCTTCTTTAGAACTTTCAGAACTGCTTGAGCTCTCCTCAATTTCAGGTACATTTTGAATTTTCAATTCCTCTTTCTCTGGTGTAGGAGGAATTACAACTACATCCTTATTGTTTTCTGACTTTGTCTTTGACTGTAGATCCAAGGTTGAAGGTTTCAGCTCACGAAAGATTACATTTTTGCTGTATACAACCTTCTCTGTATCAGGATTCCAAAGCTTGTATCCTTTTATGCCAGCACTATAGCCAATAAAAATACATTTGATAGCCTTTTTCTCCAACTTAGATCTTTTCTCATACGACACATGAGCATATGCCTCATAGCCAAAAACACGAATATGTCTTAAAAAGGGCTTCTTATCAGACCATGCTTCCAAAGGTGTTTTCTCAACAAGAGAAGAATTTGGAGAATGATTATTCAAGTAACATGCAGTAGCAACAACCTCATCCCAGAACTTCTCCTCCAAGCCAGCACTACTCAACATACTTCGTGCTCTCTCCATCACTGTCCTATTGAACCTTTCTACAACTCCATTTTGCTGTGGAGTATAGGGTGTAGTCTTATGTCTTTTAATTCCATGGTCTTTATAATACCTCTCAAAATCATCAGAACAAAATTCACCGCCATCATCAGTCCTTAAGCATTTAATTTTTCTTCTAGTATTGTTTTCTACAAGTTTCTTAAATTCCTTAAATCGACTGAACACTTCTGATTTACTTTTCAAAAAATAAACAAATGTTCTTCTTGAATAATCATCAATGAACGGTACATAGTATCTTGACTTAGACAAAGAAGGAACATTCACTATACCAAATACATCAGAATGAATATAATCTAGGAAACCAGAAGATTTATGAGGCCTGGAATAAAAAGAAACACGGTGCTGCTTTCCATATATACAATGTTCACAAAATTCAAAATCAAGGTTACAATCTTCAAGCCCCTCAACCAGGTTTTTGTTCTTCAAGGTTTTTAAACATTTCTCTCCAATGTGGCCTAGCCTATGATGCCAGAGCATAGTCTTTTCTGCTGGAAGTTTAACTTCCATAGAGTTTACACAATTAGGAACATTTCCCTCTTTTCCTCCATGAGTTGCCTTCTGTGACTTTACAGAGACACTGTTGCATTGAACAAAATGTGCATCCAGCTTGTACAAGGTACCAATACAAGCACCCCTTGCTAGCACCATTGAGCCTCTAGTCATTTTTCAACCATTTCTAGAGAACGTGACTTGCACTCAAATATCATTCAGCTTACTAACAGACAGTAAATTTTGAGCCAGACCTGGTATATGCATAACATCCTTGATTCCCTTCACTCTTCCATAAGGGAATTAAATTCTGACTCTTCCACGGCCAACAATCTTCAAAGTTGAATCACTTGCCAAGTACACCTTTCCACCATCGTATTATTCATACTTCGTAAACCAGTCTCTATGAGATGTCATGTAGAAAGATGCTCCAGAATCGATCAGCCAGACATCATCTGATGCCTGTGTAGCCAAGGCTGCAATGAAGGTGTTTACATCACTATGAGAAGAATCATTGTCGAAAGAATACTTCTTCTTCTTCTTCTTCTCCTCTTTACAATCCTTTCAGACATGACCAGGTTGCCCATAGTTCCAGCACTTCACCTTGGACTTCTTGCCAGGAGACTTTTATCTCCCCTCTGATTTCAATTTCAATTTCTTGTCCTTCTTCTTTCCTTTCTCTTTTGATCTTACAATGACAGCAAGAGCTTCCTTCGCCATCTCAGAAGATTTCCTTCTCATTTCTTCTGATAACAAAGAAGCAACAACATCTTTCATCTTGAAATTCAATGTTGTACTCCCAATAGCCATCACCAGGTGATCCCATGAGTCTGGCAAAGAACACAATAGAAGCATACAACGATCCTCTTCATCAATCTTTACACCAACAGATGCTAACTGTGCAATCAACATGTTAAATGCGTTGAAATGATCAGCAATAGAACCTCCTTCCTGCATTCTCAAAGTGTACAACTTCTTCCTCAGGAACATTTTATTCACCAAAGACTTCCCCTAATAAATAGACGCCAGTCTATTCCACAAGGAAGATGCAGTCTTCTCTTCATGCATATTCAGAAGTATGAAATCTGCCAAACAGAGCCTTATCATCCCCTTAGACTTTCTATCTGCAAGGTCCCAATATTCTTGCTTCATGCTTGTAGGCTTAGTTCCAGACACAACAATCCAAAGATCACGATCAACCAATAGATCTTCCATCTTGAGTTTCCACAACTCAAAATTGCTGCCATTGAACTTCTCTATTTCAATCTTTCCTGACGTGCTAGCCATCTCAATCTGTAATTAGAATTAACAAACTTCTACAAGACTCCCACTGAATAGAAATGACACAAAAAACCCAACATACCCACAAGGATAACACAACTGGCCAGGCTCTGATACCACTTGTAAGGAAAGCTAGATGCAGAAACAACTCTCCTAACGTCAAAACCTCAGGGAAGAACGCAGAGATACCTTTTAAATTTTACAATTACAATCTAATTAAGATGCACATGAAAGAGATATCAGAAACAGAGTATTTGACAAACAGATATGAACACCGGATTTATGTGGGAAAACCCTTTCGAGAGAAAAACCCACCACACCAAGAGAAGTCACTTTGTATTACAGTAACAAATAATTACATACAGAGTTCTTGTTAGAAACCAAGATCAGATTTGCAAACCGAAAAAACCTTCCACATAAGAGAAAAATCAGAAAAGGCAGAGATGTTGCAAGAAGATGTGCAACATAATATTATTCGAGAATTCAAATAAATTATAAGATATGATTTGCTTTATAAAAGCAAAGATGCAAACCCTAATCTTATCTTGAGCAACAAGATAGCTCAAAAGATAAAGATAAGAACCTAAAACTTAGGAATTAAATATGCCTAAGTAAACTTATGCAAAGTGTAATTAAATATTAATTACACCAACACCCCCCCATAAGTGCAACTTAGGGAGAAGCAAAATTATTATGCAAAGATGAGTCCAACAACAAGGCCTGATTAGGTACTCATGTACAAATGCAATGAATGAGGTAGAGAAGGAAAACCCAGTGGGACAAAACCCCCCTACAATGAGATGACTGCTGCAAAGAAGCACTGGAAGAACACTATGGAGTAACAATGGAACCTGATTCTGGCAAGCAAGGAAATATATTTCTATTTACTACTGAAACCAGATGAGAGTCACTGATTGACTCAAGGAATCATGATAAAGCAACATCAGACCCAATACCACAGAACACTGGAAAACTCACAAACTGGAACAACCCTGGAATCTATGAAGCAATAGGAGATGAGATGATGACAGAATCTGGAAGTCGTGTATCTCGATGCTGATGCCAAACTGTGACTAAAACTCTTCCATGGGAAGGAGTACCATGAAGACTCTGGAACATTAACCATAAAAACATGGCCCTCAAATTGAGATGGATCCAATGTGGATCATTAACCATAGGCTCTCAATCTAAAGTGTGAACCAGATGCGAATCTGATATGTGTCAAGCAAGAGAAAAAATGTGGCCAAAAGAACAAGGAGACTAGATAACCCATGCGAGTTGCCAACAAATCAAAATGAAATATGGAGATCAAAGTGCATGTACACTCTAATCAGATTTATTATGCAAGAAAGCCCCCTAAATGGAACTTTATCATAGTTCATTTATTACAATAACCTGACGATTGTAAAAGGAGAGCATCTGAAACATGCATAAACAAAAAAAAAAACCTCATATCTGTGTAGAGGACTGAATCAGCTTTCCAACGCCGCAAGAATGACGAAAAAAAGAGCATTGAGTCAAAAGATATGCCCTCCGGAGTGAAAACAACATCTGAGTTCAAAGGCCTACAAAATAAATCTGGAGCAAGATCTGGTAAAAACACCAGCACCACTGGATTGGCTTCAGAATCAGCTTTCCAACGGTATCTTGTTTGCAAAAAACGGACATCGTATGCAAAAAATACACCCGATTTCGTGAACACTGCTCCAGAATGGGGAAAACACAGCGTTGGATTAAATTTGACGATCATACGGCCGTCGCAGCAAAATCGGGGCCTAAATTTGATAGCCAAATGGCCGTTGGTGGATTTCTTCAATTGGCCTAATCTTATCTTGAGCAACAAGATAGCTCAAAAGATAAAGATAAGAACCTAAAACTTAGGAATTAAATATGCCTAAGTAAACTTATGCAAAGTGTAATTAAATATTAATTACACCAACAGTTCTGACTTATCTTTCTGATGTCAGATTACAGCAGCATTCACAATGATCAAACTTGTACAAGAACCTTCAAGTTACAATCTTTACAAAATATAAATCACTCTGATACAATTCGAACTGTTCACCCAATTGTTCTTCGAACCAACCGAACCTTCAAGCATCTGCAACTACAAACTATATTCATGTCGTTCCCTTTCTATCGAGCTTCCTCTCAGAACTTCCACAACGAACTGTCTTCCAACAGTTCCCATTCAGCTTCTCTGATTGGTCCACGAGACTCCACATAGGATGGTCAAACAGTCAAAAGGCAATCAAGCTGTGTTGGCATATCGATGAGACACTGACCGTGTCTCCCCGATGCCAACACAATCAACATTCGATATCGCCAAGAGTTCATC